>JAXIVJ010001697.1:0-72500 GCA_036785665.1 Chirona hameri
GGTAAAATTAAATTGTGAGATCTGCGATAACTCACAAGAGAGTTGGCTATCAAACTGCTTTTCTTGATGGTTTATTTTGTATTTTTCATCATGTAAAATTTTGAATAAAAAAAAACACGAAAAATCCCATTTTCACTATATATTCTCCAAATTTAAACCGATTGCAAAATACCAAAAGTATTCATCGTAGCGACTTATACGGCAAAATATGTGTGCCAAGTTTGAAATTTGCTATCGTCAAAGATGACTGACTTGCCTTTGAAAGACATAAATCGGCCATTTTTGTAAGGTATTTTGCATACGTTACCGATCACATTCAGTTTATACCTTCCACTTCAAGTTGAGATATTGCCTTCAAATTTTGTTTGGGTATTGTCCACATGTGGTTTTTTCAATATATCTTCCGGTTTTTTTGAAAATATTTGAAAATTTAGATTTTGAGGGCAATTTTTGTATCGTTTTATTTTTATTTTTTGAGGGTCAAAAAACAACATTACACAACAAATCCGAGATACCCAGTTGGTAGCCCTTGCCAATTTTCTATCTTTTGGCGTCTTTCGATTGCATTTTGCTTTAAATATGGCATTTTCTAAGGCCTGGAAAAATTTTTAGCTGATTTTTGTGTCGAACTTGTGTGTAGTGACGTCACTAAATTCGCTATATTTTCGAGAGAGAAAAACAATCGGCAAAATTCCTTTATTTTCGCACAGAAGACGTATAATTGATGTAGGAGAAGGTACCTGCAGTTTTCACGTCGATAGCCCTATTAGTTTCTGAGCTATTGCGAAAGTCCGTCAGGGGGGGGGGAGAAAAGCCGCCCCCCCCCCCCCCCCAGCCAATGGCGGGTTAAGGGGTCCGTTCGGAAGGCGCAAATTTTCCAGCTATTTCGCTAAATTTAGCATGGTCGTTCGGTAGAAATTTTCGCGAAACATTCGCCGGGTTCGCCCTGTGTGCGTCATGTAGGTATCTAAACAATTATTTAATAACACAACTCTTTGGTTGTCAACAATTAATTTGAGAGAAAACTATGATCAAAAACTACTGTTGATCACAGATGACACAACAAATCAAAAAATAAAAAACATCATGGTGCCATCACCATTGGCCATTGTCATCACCACCACTACAGTCTACAAGCAATGTAATATACAATTGATATGTTCACAAGTAGACATGATGTGCATCTGGAAGCATATGTGTCGATTTATATAATTTGGGTTTGGGGGGAGGGCCTCGCCCCTTCCCCAGTGTTGAGTTTCGCCCCCCCCCCCCCAATGGTGCTCTCGGTCCCCAATGACGTGCTCTCGCCCCCCCCCCCCCCCAATACTTTCCGCCCTTAGATTACTTGATATATAGGTACAGGCATAGGGTGTCGATTTATATACCTACTTTTGGAGTGCCCCCCCTTAATGTTGAGTTTCGGCCCCCAAAGGTGCTCTCGCCCCCCCCCCCCCCCCATGTTTTTGCTGGTCACTGACGTATCCAAGGAGCCCGAAGGGCCAGCCTTCCAAATCGCCTAAGGTCGGCCACAAAATTGTTTGTTTTAAATCACCATGAATTAATATAATGCATGAAAAAGCGAAATCCGATGATTTCTTTTTATCATTGCGTGATTTTGGACTTTGGCCCCTCCAAAAGCCGCTTCTTTGCTGTTTTGGCATAACGAAAACGATTATTCACGCCGAAGCGTAGAACCTTTGCCAAGCCTGGGAGGGCCCCCATGCCGACCTGAGATGGCCATTTACCACTTTGAGAGGACCCCTCTATCGATCTAAAAGGGTGCTTTTTCCGACCTGAGAGCTTTAAGTCGATAAGAGAGGAACAATGAACGTCCGCTTCTTTGAGGGGATCATCGATCGACCTGAGACGGCCATCGTCCGGTCTGAGGCCCTTTGCCAGGTGCGGAAAGGCTTTTACTTATGTGCTAGTCTGAGAGGGGTCCTTACGAGGCCTGAGAGAAGGAGCCTGATTGGGCCTTTGCAATACCTGATTAATTCCCTAGGCTTATCCAAGAGGGGCCATTGTCAGACCCCGAGAGGACCCCTGCCCCAGTTTGAGATTCTGAGATTCTCGGCCATTCTGAAAGCCGTTGGTCGGTCGGCGGCTCGGCCAAACCTTTGGTATTTTTGCGTTAAAGGGAAATAATGACCTTTTTCCACAAAAATGGAGTTAGCACTTGAAATCGCCAGACAAGACCAAAATATATTGTAAATTCATCACATTTTTGCATGCAAACTTTCCTACCGAAAGATATTTCAAGTTAAAGTTGATAAGCGTTCCACACTTTTAACGACCGGTACGACCGGTTACTACATACTTTTGGTCCTCATCAAACTGCGGGATTTTCCCGTATTGTTTTTTTTACGCAATGGAGTGGAAAATATATTGTGCGTTCTGCTTTGTTGTGATTATATGCCCGGCGATCTTCTAAAACTAACAGCGATTGGAAAAAAGTGGCAATAAAATCGGAAGCTCATCGATGCACATCAACGGCGGCATAGTTAGTGGTTGCGACCCTCAATATTTGAAAAATCGATTCATTTGTTTTCAACATAGGAGTATTGTATGATTTGTCTGTGGCTGTATATAAACACTATGCTTTATATTATCATGAAAAATAATAATTTTTTCCCCAAAAAAACTAACAAAACAATAACACAAAACTGGCAATTAAATCGGAAGCTCATCGATGCACATCGACGGCGACCTATTTAGCGTCGGCGATTTTGTTTACAAAGTCATTGTCATGCTTCTCGGCGCACTTAACCATTGTGGCCGAGTTGTTCTTGATTAGTATACCCAAGGTCCCGTAGCAGGCTTTGTTGAAGACGTCACTGGTGCCATTCTTGTGTAGCATTGCAAAATATATCTGATTTTGAGTTGAAAGCTAATTAAAGACTTATTCAAATTATTGTTTTTTGAGTTTTAATTTTCTTGTTAATCATTATTAAAGGTATTTTATCACTGTATTTCATAGTAGTTGACACTTCAGAAACTTGTGACGTAATAATATTGTATCCAACATGCCATTTCCCTCACCTTTTGCTATTGTGGCGCAGTGCCGAGTGCTTTGCGAATACTAGCTTTCCTGGGGTTCAATTCATTCCGCCCTTATTTCATTCGAGTTGGTATAGTTTGCATGTTGTTGTTATTCATGACTTATACTGATAGTCAGTCATGCTGCATGACATCGAGTGCGGCATTTTTTTGGAGGGCTCTGTGACGTTTTCCGATCAAAACTGAGCGCTGCTCGGACACACGCTAGTAGCGCTAGTAGCGCTTTCGTTCTCCATGGCAACCAGGCGTCAGCCAATCAAAAGCCAGAAAGGGAATACGTTCTGGCTTTTCATTGGCTCACGCGTGGTTGCCATGGAGAACGAAAGCGCTACTAGCGTGCGTTCGAGCAGCGCTCTGATCCGTGAAGCATCCGTGATGCATGACTCATGCATCACGGATGCTTCACGGATCAGAGCGCTGCTCGAACGCACGCTAGTAGCGCTTTCGTTCTCCATGGCAACCACGCGTGAGCCAATGAAAAGCCAGAAACGTATTCCCTTTCTGGCTTTTGATTGGCTGACGCCTGGTTGCCATGGAGAACGAAAGCGCTACTAGCGCTACTAGCGTGTGCCCGAGCAGCGCTCAGTTTGATCGGAAACGTCACAGAGCCTCCAAAAATGCCGCACTCGATGTAAACAATGGTAGGGAAGGACGAATTTGTCAATGACCTTCATGAAGTACACAAGGTACTTGTTTTTGTATTTTTTCCAAACTTACAAAACTTTGAATTTGGAATAATTGTATTTAATTCTTAAATTTAAATAAAAATAATTTTAAAAACCATAACGGTAGCCTAAGAAATTGTTGCTAACAAAATCAAAAGGTCATCATTTCCCCTTTAAGAACTGATTTAAAACAAACGTGTTGTACCCAGGGGCGTCGCTGACGGGGTGGTTCCGGACCCCCCTCCTCTCAGAAGGAGGGGGGTCGACACACACACACACACACACACACACACACACACACACACACACACACACACACACACACACACACACACACACACACACACACACACACACACGCACACACACACATTAATGCCGGATGCCCGCAGGGGTCGGTCCTAGGACCTCTTCTCGCGCTCATCTATCTTAACGACCTAGCTTCCCATTCACATGACCCGACATCCGCGCAACTATCACTCCAACAAGACCTACGCAACATACAACAGTTCGGCAACGATTGGCTGATTACATTCAATGGCACTAAAACAATACAACAGACATTCACCAATAAGAACATACACAATCCACCAGCGCTTGTATTTGACGGCCAGCAAATCCCTTGCGTAACTAGCCACAAACACTCAGGCCTGACTATATCAGCCGATTTGCACTTTCACCAACACGTAAACGATCTTATCTTTCAAATCAACAGAGCTCTTGGTCCTCTCTACCCACTGTCACGAATCCTACCCAGACACATTCTCAACAACATTCTCAACATTCTCACACACATGCGGAACTTTATATACTTTTGGGGTTGTAGCTACAACTGCATCCTCAAAAACTACAACCCCAATCATGAATATTACAACCCCAACATAGCCAGTGAATGCCTACCCAAGTAAATAAATACTGTAAACGGTACGCAAAACCAAAGGATTTTTCAATAACAATCATAAAACAATTAATAAATATATGAGCACAGAAAAGGACAAACTTTAAAATGTTAGTAAAGTTTGTCATAAAATAACATTTAAAATCCAACAATAGGTAGTACAACATGTTATCCCAAAATTACTGAGAAAGACTATATAGGTACCCAGGGGTGTAGGATCATATTCAGTTGGGTCATAAACACTATAGAACAACACTACTTACTGACAAACGACCAACGGGTAACATTTTTGTCAATTTCAGACACCCACAAAATGGTAACCTATGGGTATTAACATACAAATATGAGCAAGACAAGATTGAGCGTAGCATATTTTACATTGGGCTTAGTTCTGGATAGGTCACACATTTAACATTAGAATGCACCCTTACGCGGTTGGCAAGAGTATATACACAAGATACACATATATTACACATATATTACATTTTGAGCTAAAATATGTTGGTGAAATTGACACTTAATGAAGAACTTGAACAATATTATAAATATTTTGGTGTGTGAAAGACGTGAAGGCATACCAATCATCCTGAGCTGGAAAAAGACCACAAATAATCATAGACCCAAATCAAATGAGTTTAAATTTAGGATTACCACAACCTTCAATTTTTAGCCAGACAAACATTATTTTCACAAGATATGCCTGGTCATGGTGTTGAAAAGTAGAGGGCCACATCAGTAAAAGTCATTTTAAAAGAGAATGGCCTAATACAACATCAATCAAACAAAAACGCATGTGAAAACAGCATAAATATTGAAAGCAATAGCCATATACAAGGGCAAAATAAATGTACATATTTGACATAGCTGCGTCATATGTGTCTCTTTTATTAAGCTACGTCAAATTAGCAGTAGATTGATATTGCCCAATAGTATCAATATATTGGGCAATCTACAATTTGGAGGCACGTAGCCTCATAATTTCCTGAAACTTGGCAGGTACGTCCTCCTTGTCACGCTGAACACGAAAAACGTAAAATTAGTCTGGAACGCGGGCTACTTTTAGAGTTATACCGTTTTAGAGATCTACAGTTTTGAGTCCCGTCGCCTCAGAATCGCCTGAAACTTGGCAGGTATGCCCTCCTTGCCACGCTGAACACGAAAAATGTAAGATTAGCCTGGAACACGGGCTACTTTCAGAGTTATACATTTTTTAAGTTTTGAATGTCTGTCTTCCTTTATTTTGAAACGAATGCGCAGGAATTGGAAGCTTTCCGCGTCAAGTTAGCCAGATATTCAACTGACAGACATTCAAAACTTAAAACGTTATAACTTTAAAAGTAGCCCATATTCCAGGATAATTTTACGTTTCTCGTGTTTAGCGTGGCAAGGAGGACTTACCTGTCAAGTTTCAGGCAATTATGATGCGACGGACCTCAAAATTATAGATTGGGCAATATCAATCAGCTACTAATTTTACGTACGTCTTTTATTATTCCTAAAAGGCAGGGTATTAACCCTCGCCTTACGCCTGACAGCCCCCCCCCCCCCCCCCCTGAGGTTTTTCTTAAATAACTTTTTACACATGCAATGCATCTTGCTGAATTTTTTTGTAGTTGAGTTTACAACAATTATACGTAGGCTGTAAAACTTTAATTGAAATTGGATGAGTAGTGTGGGAGATAATCATGTTTTGATGACGTCATGTTGTTAAAAAAAAATGAGAAATATTTACAAAATCGTAGAAAACAGAGTTTTGAAACAAATTGCAAACTCAATTCACCAAAAATACAAAATGGCATTCTCTTTATAATGGCGATCTCGGATTTTCAAAATTTTGGGTTTTTGACCCCTAAAATAAAAAAGTTTTTGTTTCAAATCCCCACAAAATCAAAACTTTCAAAGATATTGGAAAAACCGGAATATATGACAGAGTACTGAGTATGCGCAATACCCATACCAAATTGCAAAGTAATATCTTCATTTTTGACTGAGTAATGGCTCTCTAAGTGTACGAAACTGATGACGTCATTTTTTAATAACTTTTTGTTTACTTTTTTTTGACAAGATACGAACAAATAATTACCTTTTCTGTATTTCTGAGCCACAACTGGTCTAGGAACATGCCTTTTTATTTACATTTATCAATTTCTCATTTTGAGGTTTTCTGCAGGGTAAAATCTCTGTTCTGGACATGTTAAATCCGAGGCCATTCACTTGACCTGGAAGGTCACCCGTTGACCTGAAACCTAAAAATCCCATACTGTTAGGTTTCTCTCATGACAGGCAACATGCTGGTTCTTACCGCATTGCTCTAAGTTGCTTGGTTTGGAAGTTAACATGGGGGCCTGTCAGCCCCCCCCCCCCCGTAGGGCGAAGGTGAAAAAAGCTCCCGTAGGGCGAGGGTTAATCAATCACCGAAGTGACCACTTTCTCATTGACTTCCATTTTAAAGCATTACCATTTATTTCTCAAGCTTTTATCCTAACCTCACCTCACCTCACCTGCCTAACCCTTGGAGCCAGTTTACATATTTTTAAAGAAGTCCATCGGCCGAAGTCCGAAATCCTCAATATGTTGTGACATTTCGGTGATTTTAAGTCATTTACGGTCATAAAGTTAGTCATTTCGGTGATGGGATTAATTTATTGCCTTACTAAAATAATGTTGTTTGGTTCTCGCCTAATTTGTTTGCCTTGTGCATGGGTGGATAATCCTATAGGGCAGCCCCGACTGCGGCCGGGGCAACTTCAAAGTTTCTCCGGCGGGGCCGGGGCAGCCACTTTTGAGAGACCTATATTTTCGGGGGAGGCACAGTTGGGGTCGTTATCTCCGGTTTAAAGGAGGCATATTGTCCGATCTAAAGGGGTGCCGCCGGCACTCACGACTCAAGGGGCGCCACCTGCACTCGAGAGTGGCACCTTCGGTGTCCCGGTGTCCAGACGCCCAGGAGAGGCGCCCTCAATCGTGATTCCACCCGCATGTCCATGAAGTTAGCGACGGATTCGGATTCGAATTCAGCGTCGAGTAGCGATTCGCTTCAAAATGTGGTGACAGGTCAATTGGGGCACGCTGATCACGAAAATGGCATTCATTTTGACATTCACGGTAATCTTAACCGAAGTTATTGTCCGATCGCCAAAATAATAGTCTCATTCGATTCCTCGGGTCAGTATATATAGCCGTAGCCTTCGCAACCTCACTCGTAGCAAATGACATTGTCCCTCAATTTCAAGATCAATGGCGATTGGATGATAACTTCGGGTCGTTTTGAGTCCTTTGACCTTGAAATTGAGGGTCAATGTCATTTTCCACGAGTGAGGTTGCAAAGGTTACGGCAGATACTGACCCGAGGAATCGAATGAGACCATTATTTTGGCAATCGGCTTCTAACTTCGGGTCGTTTTGAGCCGCCCCGTCCTATGACCTTGAAAATGAGGGTCAATGTCATTTGCCACGAGTGAGTTTGCGAAGGCGAAGGCTGAGCATGTGTGTGTAGGTCGCATATTAACCCGAGGAATCGAATGAGACCATTATTTTGTCAATTAGACAATAACATCGGGTCGATATTAACCCGAGGAATCGAATGAGACCATTATTTTGGCGATCGGACAATAACTTCGGGTTATTTGTCCTTTGACCCTGAAAATGAGGGTCAAGGTCATTTGCCTCCAGTGAGGTTTCGAAAGCTGCGCCTAGATATTGACCCGGAGAATAGAATGATACCATTATTTTGTTTTGCGATCGGACAATAACTTCGTGTCGTTTTGAGCCGGGGTGTCCTTTGACCTTGAAGATGATTTTGAAGATGACCTTAAATGTCAAAATGAATGTCATTTGCGTGATCAGCGTGCCCCAATTGAACTGTTCCCACATTTTGAAGCAAATTGCTACTCGACGCTGAATTCCAATCCGATTCCGTCACTAACTTCACGGACATCCCCCGCCACGTGCCCCCTAGGGCCCCTTGGTTGCGCCACTGTCCTCGGCCGGAGCAACTTTGAAAACAATTATCCACCCATGGCCTTGTGAGTTGTGGGAAATATCAAATATGTTATATGTATGTTTATATCTCACTGTAATATATACATTAGAAAAGGACCGGACCTGGACCATTGGCATCACCAGGAGGTGCCTTTCTTGCAAGAAATGGCTAGTTGCTGAATCACACCATTTATGTACAACCTCATGGGCGTCGCCACCACTAGGGACACTAGGGACATTGTCCCTAGTAATTTTCAAATCCTCAAAATCTACTAAGAACTGTCCCTAGTAAAATTCGAAACTGCCTTTGCTGGGGTCATGCTGGGGACACGGGACATGTCCCTAGTAACTTTCAGATAGATAACCTCAACATCATCAAAAGTTGAAGTACACATGTACTTGAATTTTTCCAAGTAACGTTGAGACCGAGGCGAGTGGCGACGCCCTTGAAGGCACATATTTGGCCATACGTGGTCGCATAGGCGGATCCAGGGGGGACGGGGCCATGCCCCCCCCCCCCAAGACGGTCAAAAGGGGGGCCAAACTATGTTTTGCCTCCCCCCAAGACAAGTATAATGCACGCTTAAAATGTATTTTTGGAGCGTTTCTGGGCATCCTAAGAAGGAAATTTCCAGATGTTGTTTTTGTAAGTGCTAAAAAGTAAACAAAAAACTCGACCAATGTCCGTATACTGAGCGATTCAGTTAACACTAGATAAAATGGGATTCTGCTGAGCTCATTAACATTACGCCTATGAGCGTTACATGGAAAGAATTGAGTTAGAAATATTTCCGACCGCACCCCCCCCCCCCCCCCCCCCCCCCGCCCCCCCAGAGGTGAAAGTGGACTCGGCCTTAAAGGGAGTGTGCCTACTCACATCGCTTAGTTGGAGTTATTGACACTGGTCTATAGAACACAATTTTCTGAATTAAACCATTACTTCATTTCTCCAGATTCACCCTAGTTGCTGAGATATTCAAAGATTCCAGGAATTTGCTTGGGAGCAAAAAGTTATCGGGTAGACTCCAGATAGCTTCCCACTACTAAAAGCACTGCAACTATCGATTATACCGCTAGCATATCGTTATCACCGGCCAATAGCAATTCGAACAAACAGCTCGTGCGCGCTGATAGCAGCTGCCGAACAACAGAACCTGGGCGGCCATCACGCTTTTCGACGGTTTGTTTACATTGAACCAGACTGGTTATTAATTTGTATGCGATGTTCGGGCTCGCACTAAGAGCTGGAGTTTTCGCAGCAATTGGCCGCCAGGGACCGCTAGTGAGCCATGGTGTTTACCCTGGCTCACTAGCGGTCCCTGGCGGCCTGAAGCTGCTAAAACTCCAGCTTTTAGTGCGAGCTATCTCGGTCGTATCTTTGGTAGTTGTGTTATCGTGGTTTTAGTTTGGTAATTGGTATTGTCCTTCCAGTAACTTGACAATCCTGGCTGAGGCGTTGACAAATCTCCAAACGAACGATAACGGTCATTTGTGGAAATGCCGAATCAGTGCTTCGTCCGTAGTTGTAGATCAAGGCTGTAGCAAGGCAATAGACAAGATACCAGAAATGTACTTATAAACAATGTCGCTGCTGTATAAACAAAAATCGTGCATATGACTACGAAGAAGCATCTCGATCGCTGCATCGCCCACCGGTACGTGTTGACATACGGTTTTGACTGATAGTGGTTTGAATACAAATAATTATTGAACACCAAAGCCTTTTGCCTATTATAATGTATTTTAAATATTAGGTCAAGGTAAGTCGGTATTCGTCATTGGCATAGGCCGTCTTCAGGTTATTCAGTAACCTGATTCGAATTCTTAACACAATACATATGAAAAATCAATGGTTCATAATTTAAAGATGTTTGGTAGGTATTTTTAAGTCTATTTTCCAATTAATTAGCAACATTAACATGAGAAATAGACAGAACTGCAACTTAATCAGATTTGTAACCTGCAAATAGACTATGATTGAAACTCTGGTATTAGTTCAGTAATTCACTTATTTCACCTCCCCAGTTTATGGTGTTCTTGAGGTCCTTAATAGTAGAAGAGTTGTCTGCTGACTAATATTATGACATACTGAACAGTGGGTTATCTTTCTTGTAGAGGTTGATTTTCCATTGGGTCTGCAGTGCTGGAATATTTTTATCTTTGCACTTTGCTGAGATGCAAAGATAAAAAGGTTTAACACACATTCAATGATAAAGTGAAATAATGTGTTATCTTTGCATCCCTCTGAGATATAAGGTCATGTGAGTTCCGACTAAAAATCAAGTACTGAACTGAACTAGACTGAATCAACCTCTACTTAAAAAAATATGGAATTCTTCATGTCTGCCTTGTGGAAGATAACAAATATTTCTGTGTGTTCCTGAAAAACCTCGCTCCTTCATTGCTCGTTTTTTTTAGTCGCACGCTTAGAAAATATAATATTATCTTCCACTCGGAGCCATGCAGAATCCTCTATACTGTCTGTCTACAAGATGGTCTGGGGTGGGGTCCAGGGGGCGATGCCCACTCAGTGGGTTCCACAGCACAGCGAGCGAATGCGAGCGGAGCATTCTAAACATGGGTCCCTATGACCGTAATTGCTGTAAAGATTAGGTCAGGTTTGATTATGTATAGTTTTTGGTGACATAGCTTTGGTATTACTGGTACGCTTTTCTGTCTGTCGTAATAATACTCTCTTTCTTTGTTATGGACCTCAAGAACACCATTAACTGAGGAGGTGAATTACTGAACTAAAATCTGAAACTGAACAGAAACTTGTCCTTATGTCATTAGTGTAATTATGTCATTGTCATGTTGTGTTATATCATTAGTGTAACGCTTCAGGTTTATAATTATTTTTGCCTCAACGCTCATCTTCAAAAGAGAGCTATTAGATATTATAATTGTTTTGTAATGGTTATTTTTGATAGATCACTAAATAAATATATTGAATTATTTTTGACTTTTGAAGACAAAAAAAAACTCGCTCCTCCATGATTATGGGTTTCATGCTCAGTCCAGACTGGTTACTGATTTAACTTGTTTGGCACGATTCAATCACAATTCATTTTGGAACCTGAATGATTAAATCACTGTTCAATTCATGAAACAATTTTTTGTGAATTGATTAAATCAATGCATAAAAAGTGCATTTATATATGTTCTGTATTTCAGGGTGCCAGGGCAGACAGCCAGCTGTTGGCTGCCTCGATGGCAGCATGCAGATTGAAGGAGGCAATGCGTGTGTGCTTCAGGCACTTTGCGGCTCATAAAGACATAAAATAAAGACATAAAAGAAAAGTGCAACAAAGAGCCTCTTGGGCCCATCCGAGGTTGCACCCCCCCCCCCCCTCCACCAGTCTCGCCCCTTCAAATCACCTTACTCTACCTGCATAAAAGAAGGCTAATCCCACGAGTATTTATGAACTAATCCCTTCTCTGTAAAGTATTTATCTAATCTAATTTTGAAGGAAGCAAGTGTCACTGCATCAGCGACATCCCCTGGTAGCATATTCTAATGTCCTACAACCTTTCTACTGAAAAATGACTGTCGTAGCCTAGTCCTACTTTGTTTCATAATGAGTTTATGCTGATGACCTCTACCTCGATTTTCCCTATTGAACTCAAACATACCCTTTAAATATCCAGAATGCTGACTATTTACAAATTTGAAGACTTTAATTAGATCTTCTCTTAGCCTTCTATACCTAAGTGAAAACATACCCAATTTCTTTAATCTATCTTCATAAGGTAAACTACCAAGACAATTAACCATTTTTGTTGCCCTTTTTTAACTCTTTCTAACAACCAGCAATCTTTCTCATATGTTGGAGACCAGGCTTGTACACAATACTCCAAATGTGGTCTAACGTATGCACAATACAGTTTTGTTATTACCTTTTCACTCTTGTAGGAAACATTTATGTTAGTGGCCCCTAGCATTCTAAGTGCCTTTTTCCTAGCTTCTACAACCTGGTCTGACGCTGATAGTCTATTGTTTACCACGACACCTAAATCTCTTTCCTTTTCAATCTGCTCCATTTTCTGCCCACCCATTTCATACCTATGTTTACTGCTAACCCGTCCAGCGTGCATAATCTTACATTTACTCAAATTGAATTTCATCTGCCATGCTTCAGACCACTCAACTAGCTTGTCCAGATCTGATTGAAAAACATCCTGATCATGTTTTCCTCTAATAATCCTGACAACTTTTAGATCGTCTGCAAATTTCAAGACTTTGCTGTCTATAATGTTCTCAATTGCATTCACAAATATTATAAAAAGCAATGGGCCCAGGACTGAGCCCTGTGGAACCCCACTGAGAACCTCCGTCCATTGTGATTGGCACCCATTCAATATAACCCTTTGCTGGCGTCCTGAAAGCCACGTTTCTATCCAATCCAGGAAAGAAAATAGATTTGAGTGAATGAAAGAAAATAGACTAGAGCCTGACTCATTATTATGAGTCAGGCTCACATGTTAAGTTGAAGAAGTCTGCCATCCCATCACTGGTACGTGTTGATCCTTACCGCTTGTTTATTAAAGTAGGTGCTTAACTTTGATAAACTTTGCCTTGTGAAGGAATACACACATTTTGGAGCACCGATTTCTTTGAAAATCATTGTAACGGCTTACCATTTGGGCCAAATTTAGTTTACACTTTATTTATTAGCATCAAGGGCGGATCCAGGGGGCAATGGGACACATGCCCCACAAAACGTCTGAGGAGGGCCCCCTCTGTGGACGGTTGGGCCTGGGTCCATCCGTGTCTGAGGACCTGAGGGCCCTTGCCAAGCCCGGGGCACAGCCATGACTGAGAAAGCCCTTTCCAGACCTTTGATGGCCCAACACTGGTCTGAAAGGGCCCTCGCTGGGCCTGAGAGGGCATTTACCAAGCTTAGAGGCCTTACGGCAGTCCAAGGGGCCCTTACCAGGCTAAGGGAGCACAAAGCTGGTTTGAGAGGGTCCTTCCCAGGTCTGCACATGCTGGTGGTCCTCTCAGGCCAGCATAGGGCGCTCTCAAGTCTTGCAAGGGCCCTACAAGACTGGCATAGGCCCTCTCAGGCTTGACAAGGGCCTTCTCATACCTGAAAATACACTTGGACCAATTGCAGGCCCTTTCAGACTGGCAAAAATATTGGGAGCCCCTTGCAGCTTGTGGGCCCTTTGACGTCTGATGTGCCACCGCCCCCCAGTCCCCACCCCTATTTTCTTTCCTGGATCCGCCGCTGACTAGCATGAGAGGTTTGCCAGTGTTGTATGCAAGTGTGTTGGTGAGAAGTGCAAGAAGAAGTGAAATCAAATATGTCTGTGTAATTTTGCTTCAGTATTACTGCTTACAAATGCATATTTCTCAAGCATTTCAAAGTACACTACTGGTGCATACTGGGTTCCAGTGGTATTTTGTCCAAGCATAGCACGACTTAATATTTCCTGATACTGTTTATGTTTGTTCATGTGATTTGAATTACACTATAACATAATTAATAATCGAGTAAATTGTAAAATACATCATTCAGTATCTAATGGCATTATATCATTCCCATTTCCACATTTCATGACCTGAGTGACATTGCCTTTCCAGCACCTTCCTGACATGGCTCCGGAGCCTGCAGACGGTCCATCAGCTCTGGTAACCAGTGGCAGCAGTGAAGCTCGGCTGAAAAGGAGCGGCACACACGTGCTGGGTGTCACGGGACAGCTGCAGTTGTTGGGCGCGCGCGACCGGCCGGCGCGGCTGAATAGGAGCGACCTGATCTCTGTCTTGTGTGTGTGGCCTGCAGGAAGACGGGGGGGGGGGGCTGGGGCTGGGCTGCCTCCAGATGGATGAGCAGGATTTTGACAGCTCATTGAGGGTGAGGTAGGGTGAGGGGGGCAAACACCTAGCTGCCCCCCCCCCCCCCTCTCAAAATGTGGCAGCGCCCTTGCATGTGTGTGTGCCCTGTTTTGAGATACGACTGATGCCTGATCTGACCCGACCTCTAGATTGACCTCTGACTTGACCTCCGGCTTGACCTCTGACCCGACCTCCGACATGACATCTGACCCGACCTCTGACATGCCATCTGATCCGACCTCTGGCATGACATCTGACCCGACCTCTGACATGACATCTGACCCGACCTATGACCCGACCTGATATGACAGCTGACCTGACCTCACTGTGCGTGACATGCAGGGGGCCACTTGTCATCTGACCTGACCTCTGTCTGTGTATGACCTGGAAGGAAACACGGCTGCTATCTGACATCTGGTCCGACCCCTGGCATGACATCTGACCTGACCTCACTGTGCATGTCGTGACATGCAGGGGGCGCTGTTTGCCATTTGACCTCTGACATGACCCCTGTCTGTGAGTGGCTTGCAGGGAGACACGGCTGCCGTCTGACCTCTACCTGTGTGACTCAATGGGAGAAATGGCTGCTGTTTGACCTCTCACATGCCTGAACTCTGTGCAGGGGCGTCCCCCCCCCCCCCCCCCCCCCCCGGGGGCAGATTAACAGGATTTTAACAGCTCAATGAAAGTGAGGTAGAGAGGGGGAACACCTGCCTGCCCCCCCCCCCCCCCCGTCTCACAATATTGTGGCAGTGCCCTTGCATCTGTATCTTGTGTGTGCCCTGCTTGGATACACAGCTGCTACCTGATCTCTGGCCTGATATTTGACCTGACCTTCGGGTTGACCTGAGACCTCTGACCTGACTTCTGACCCGACCTTTGACATAACATCTTACCCGACCTCTGACATGACATCTGACCCGACCTCTGCCATGACATCTGACCCGACCTCTGAAATGACATCTGACCCGACCTCTGACATGACATCTGACCCGACCTCTGCATGCCATCTAACCTAACCTCACTCTGTGCGTGACCTGCAGGAGGACGCTGTTTGACATCTGACCTGACCTCTGTCTGTGTGTGACCTGGTAGGAGACGCGACTGCTGTCTGACCGCCGCGCTGGTGTGACCTCTGGCATGACATCTGACCTGACCTCACTCTGTGTGTGACATACAAGGGGACGCTTTTTGCCATCTGACCTCTGACTTGACCTCTGTCTGTATGTGACCTGGTAGGAGACGCGACTGCTGTCTGACCGCTGGTCTGACCTCTGGCATGACATCTGACCTGTCCTGTGTCTGTATGTCTCTATATGACCTGCAGGCATACACGGTTACTGTCTGACTTCTGACCTGACCTCGGTATGTGGCTGTAGTTAGGCACAACTTCTGACCTCTGACTTATATCGCACAGTTGATATTAACATGGAGTACTTGTTCGTTTGTTGTACATTTATAAGGTGCGGAGGAAAGGTGAAATGGTGACATCATTTGCTGTGGAGAATGGAATTGGTCATGTTTGGTATTGTTATTGCTTTTACTAAAATGTATGAATGGCTCATCCGTTGACTTTGTTGTTTCATAATACAGCCAGAACAAGTAAGCATGGTTTTTCTCGGTGTTTGAACCAGGACTTAGTGACTGCGCCTCTGGTCTAGTTCTAAGACCGCTGTAGCTGAGTTGTGACGCTGATATGTGATGTCCTACTAGACAGACAGATTGCAATTTAGTTCCATGGAGAGGCGCTTTAATTTAAGCGTTTGCTTTTGCGCCAATCCAACACTGTTTCTTTCGTTGTATATGTTTAGTTGATAATAAAATTACTCTGAACTGAACTGAACAGTCAGTCAATCGAACGTGACGTTGACGCTACATGTGGTAGTATTAAAATTATAAAAGAGAAGAAACGATTCATGAAACCATTTATTCAGAAAACCACTCATGTTTGATTGTAAGCATTATTTAATGAAGCTTGTAACTTAAATCAACGGTAAAGGCGTAAAGGCTGCGTAAAACCATGTATTCATCGTAACAATCATTTTGAACGATAAACAGACTCGCCCGGCTGTCGTGACATTCCTGGCTGGGCGAGTCGCCGCCGCTACCACCGATGTTCCATTACAGCTTCTCAGTACGCCCTCCCGCCAACGAGTTGCGGAACAACGGCGCAGACAACACAACAAGGAAGCCTGAAGGCAGTGAATACTGAACACAATATAAGATTGGCACTGTTCTGTGACAAAAAATAGCAACCCACCACAATGGAGAATGAAGACAGAAATCTCCCACAAAAACACAGTAACATTGTTCTTTGCTATTGGTGTCTTAACCCGCGCGGCGCTGGGGTCTCCATCCGAACGTGCGGTGCGGGGGTAAATTTTACCCCCCTCGTATCTTCCGAACCAATAACCGCAGCGAGACGCGCAAGGCGTCGATCGAAAGCTCTCAGTGAGAAGAATCTAACACATGCCCGAAATTATTAACATAAGGTCACATGTTAGGTCACAGTCAGGTCAAGTGTCAAAATTTAAGTATTTGGGTTTTTGGGCTATACTTTCCATCCAAAGCCTTGTATTGCAACTATTATCTCACAAAGTGCTCCCAAATGTATAATGCATCTCCCGCATAAGTAAAAGTGAAATTTTAAGCAAAGGTCAAGGTCAAGGTCAGGTCACAAAAGGTCACAGGTCTATGAAAGTCATGCGACACATGTTGTATGGGTTATTTTACACGTATAATTCGATAGAAGCAGCCATTTTCACAGCCTGACACCATATAATCTCCCTCAGGTCAAGGTCAGGTCACAATAAGGTCAAACTTTGAAATTGATTAATCTAAATAAAAATTGCATGTTTCTAGACTAGTTTTGTCTTCGAAATACAGTGGTGGCATTTATTTGTCTGTATCTGGTCAGTAAAAGCCAAAAAAACGCAATTTAAAAAAATGACGTCATGAGTTACTTATTCTTAGAGAGCCATAAGTCCGTCAAAAATAAAGTATTTGCTTTGAAATTTGGTTTGAACATCGTTCATACTCGGTTCTCTAATATATCTTCCGGTTTTTTGAAAATCTTCAAACAAAAAACTTTTCACGCCTTTTATTTGCAATTTGCATCAACACGCTATTTTCTACGATTTTTCAAACATTTAACGTTTTTTCACCAAAAATGACATGACATGACGTCACTAAAACGTCATTATCTCCTCAAAATTCTCACGAATTTCAAAAAAAATGTAACATAAGATGTAGAATTGATGCACCATAAGGTACTGCAAGTTTCACTTCGATATCTGTCATAGTTTGCAAGTTATGGAGAATACCCGGGAGGGGGGGGGTAAAATTTACCCCCCAGCGCCGCGCGGGTTAAACGAGGAAAGTACACCATTGTTGAAATATTGCTTTCCCATTTTCACAAAAAGGGAAAAAATATCACCAGAAATGGGGAAAATCGCCCCCTCCCATTCCAATGGCAATTATATTCAATTATATATTGAAGATGTCCATTTTTGTAATATTCACTTCATGTAAGTGCAATAAAATTATTGCAAATGCAAATAAATCTGCAAAATAATTGCAAATAAATATATTGCAATAAAAAGACCATAGGGCATAGACACATGCTGTTGAAATGCATCTAAATCAGCGTTGCCAGCTTTACAGCTTTCCATAAACTTGCACTCTTCTTCTTAGTTAGTCATCCAAGAGCCATCTTTCCTCACTGCTTATATTTTTTTTCTATACAATCACAGCTCTATGATACCAGTAACAATGCAGCCAAGGCCATTGCAGCCATCACCTGAAACTTGTGCAATATGTACCTACATGTATTGAATAGGTGGTGTAGTGTGATTGCATGCCATTTTGTACTGACAATATGTATTGTCAATATAAGCAGACTGGTTATTGATTCAACATTTTTAATGATTCAATCACAATTCATTTCATCTTTGGGACCTGAATTATTACATCACCATTTAATTCATGGATTTTTTTTTAGAATCGTTTTTTCAGATTCAAAAAATAAAAATAAATATGTTAATTGATTCACATTTGCTTCAACATTTACATATATATGACATTTAAGTTATATCAACATTTAAATATATACACGACTGAGGGAGAGAATCTTGCTAAGGAGCTCAGTATCGTTTGGATCAGTGAGGCCATGTGGCCTTTCTAAATTCTGCACGTTTATAAGTATAAGTAAGTATAAGTATTAAATATATATGTTGAATTTGTCAAATCAATAAAAATGGAAACACACCTACATGTGTGTGGTCATTAAACCATTGTTACAGCAAAAATATCAGATTGGCCATTATTGTCTTATATTGACAATTTATATTGAAAATAACTTACATTTACATTGCCAATTTAGGTATGTGTAAATCCATTGACATAAATCACACATGTTCCTCACTTAACTTATTTGCCTTTTAAAGTTAAAAACACTCATCACTTTTTAGCTGGTACCATGGACGCAGGCTAACACCATTGGTAGCTGTTGGTAGGGTGATCTGCTGTAACCTTGGACACATCATAATGTTGGACTTTTTATGCCATCAGAATGTTAACAATACAGACACACTGTGCGCCAGTAGCCCCTATACTCTGATAGCATGACAAGCCTGAGGTAAGACATGTCTGAAGATTGGGCTTTTACCATACCTACAGTGTTATAGGTACCAACATGCAGTACATATCTGGTAGCTAATTCCCATTCTCATAAAAGTATAATTAAATTGTGTTCACACAATTGATATTTTTAACATAAAGGTAGGTGTAGCATGTATTGATGTCTTACTTATTCTAAATTGAAATAAGTATTAACTGCGCATAGGTGGTAGGTACCTCTTAGTACCTACCACAACAATAAGAAACATGGAATTAAATTGAATTACAGGCTCCTAGAATTACTTTGGAGCTGGTGTGCGGAGTGGAAAACTCTGACTAAAATAAGTATAAAGAGTGAAAAATTAAACCAAAAAGCATATGTACCAGGCTTTATCACCCAATTACCATCTCACCAAAATTAGTTATTACCTATGCCAATTTTTACCTGTCTTTTCGTCCACAGGCTGTCCCTATCATTACATCCATAAATCAGTATCAGGTTTCCAATTATCCAATACATTTTAAAATAAGGAGTGGGAAATTCACAGTAAAACTCAGGAAAAAGAGTGGAAAAATAGTATCCATAGGGTGTCATTTTCCACCCAAATTTCCCAATGCCAGGACACTGATTATTAAAATGTATCTAAATCGGCCTTTTTACAGTTTTCAATAAACTTACACAGCTTTCTGTAGTCAAAGAGGTCAATATCTTACTTTAGTATTTACCAAATCATTACTTTTGCTACAACAGGAGCTATACGATCCCAGATAAACTGCAACCACCAGCACCAACCCCAAACCCAAGGTGATATATCCCCAAACCCAAGGCGATATGTATAACCCAAACCCAAACCCACGCAAGCGCACGTATTGAATAGGCGGAACGTATTTTATCTACCGTGGCCTGGGCGAAACCATCGGCCTGTATTTTGTCTTAGGTGCGTCGTTCACGTAGCAATTTGTTACCTCTGATTACCTTCACCGTAGTGGGGATCGTTTTTTCGATATTGAAACGAAAAATAAGTAAAAACAATATAAGTGAAAATTCAACTAAAGGGGCTCCAGATGTAAATTTCGTTGCATCCAACCATCACAACAATAGCTACTTATCGTAGGAAAAATAATTTTGACAGATCAAAACAGTAGGCACACTCCCTTTAAGGTATCAATGTGTCCCTAGTAGTTTTGAAACCGTGGCGACGCCCCTGTACAACCTTAATATTGATATTGGCTGATTATTGGTGTGTGAGTACCATGAGGTAGTCTTTGCCTACTTTGACCTAACATGATACTTTCAATTTTTTTTAAAGATTGCACACTAAAATACGTCAGTAATGAGGTAATACAATCTATGTTCATTCTAAGGTGTTAAACTTCAATTTTGCACATACTTCGTTTTTATCATTAGTCGCTTTTACTACCCCCCCCCCCCCCCCCCCCGGTCGCCGACTCAATTACAACCCCAACGAAAAACAAAAAGTTCCGCCTCTGTCTACACAGTGTACATTCTTCCTTTATTTGACTACTGTGATGTAGTTTATGACGGACTTCTGACAACCAGCGATTCACTTAGATTAGAAAGACTGCATGGGAGAGCAGCCAGACTGATCACCGGAGCACTCTACAGAACCCACACCCAGACACTCTTCATTGACTTAGGATGGACCACACTAAAAACACGAAGAGACATGCACAAACTGACGACATTTCATTAACTTACCAACAACCAGGGGCGCAGCCAGGGGGGGGGCACAGGGGGCACGTGCCCCCCCCCCCCCCCCCATTGGGTCGAGGTGCCCGAAGGGCCCCTCGGCCCAATGGGAGAAGGCCTCGGCCCCTCAGCCCAACTCCTATGATAGGTATCGACGTACAACTTACAGTACCTTATGCTGCATTAATTCTAAGTCTTTTCACAAAAGTTCAATGAAATTGATGTAGCACTTTGGGAGATCGTGACGTTTTAATGACGTCATGTTACGCCATTTTTGGTCGAAAAACGATAAATGTTTGACAAATCGTAGAAAATCGAGTTTTGAAGCAGATTGTAAATGAAAAACGTCAAAAGAAAGGAAATGGCATTCTCTTCAAAACTATTATCTCAGATTTTCGAAAGTGTGGGTTTTTGACTCCTAAAAATAAAAATAAAAATTTTCCAGAAAACTTTTCACATTTTCTTTCTTTCTTGAAGATATGAAAAACGGAATATATCTGAGTGAACCAGGTATGGACGATACCCAAACCAAATTTCAAAGCAATATCTTAATTGACTTATGTAAATAACTCATGACGTCATTTTTTTAAGTTACGTTATTTTGGCTTTTATTGACCAGATACAGACAAATAAATGCCACCACTGTTTTTCTGAGACAAAACTGGTCTAGAGACATGCCTTTTTGATTTAGATAAGTCAATTTCAAATTTTGACTTTATGTGACCTGACCTAACCATATATAGTGTCAGGTTGTGAAAATGGCTGCTACTATCAAATTCTACGTGTAAAATAACCTTCGTAGACTTCTTGCCAAAAGTGACTTTTTGTGACCTGACCTGACCTTGACCTTTGCTTACAATTTCACTTTTTCCTAATGCGGGAGATGCATTATATCTTTGAGAGTACTTTGTGCGATAATAGTCTCAATCTAAGGCTTTGGATGGAAAGTATGGCCCCAAAACTAAAATACCTTAATTTTGACTTTTGACCTGGCCATGTCCTGAGATGTGACCTTATTTTGAAAATGTCTCGTACACTTTGATGCGGCTCATTGAGAGCTTTCGATTACGGCCTTGCGCGTCTCGCTGCGGTTGTTGGTTCGGAATATAACAAAGGGGCAGAATCTGCCCCCCCCCCCCCCGCCCCCAGCGTGTTCGACCGAATACCCCAGCGGGGCGCGGGTTAATTTGTCTTTTTAAGTCAGAAAATATGTCAAATTTTGGGCGAATTTGGGCGGTTTGAGGCATGTTAGCTCCCCCCCCCCCCCCCCTGCTGGATCTGCCAGTGGCCATATACTAAGACAAGCTACTTGAAAATCCCGTGAGCGCTTAACATTTTCAACGGAAGTTTTATACGTTGCTATTTTCTGAAGTTGTCTTTCCAAACTTATGACGGATCGTTTCGCGTAAAGCCCCTCCACACTCCATAGTCTACACATTAGTGACTGTGAATTACCTCGAATTTATGTGTTTCCAATGTAATATGTCACAAACGTGAGCAATCGGGACAACGTAAAATGTTGAGGGCCAGACGTTCCGCGTTGCCTCTTATTGATTGTGTTGCTTCTGGGACCTTCAGGGTGCCTTGTGCGTGCATCTAAAATGGTTAACCCACGCACAGAAGGGGTTCGCACCAAGTTCGAACCGACGGGAGGGAGGGGGGTGGATACCCGCCCCTACAAGATTGAAAAAGTCATGCAACGTATAGCGACAAACAGAAACAGGTTAGATAGCTCGAAACAATGACAGTACTAAGTCATTATTTTAGGTCAGGTCATTTAAGCCATTGAAGTCACCAGAGGTCAACAAAGGTCAAATTTAGGCCATACATGGGTGTCCTTACCAAAACCTGTCTATATCTCGGAACAAAAAGAGGTAGCGACGCGCGAGAAAAAAAAAACGTCCGAAAGATTACTGGCGGATCCAGAGGGGTGCATCAGGGGAAAATCCCCCCTCCCCACAGAAATCTGGGAGAGGGGGGGGGGGGGGAATTCAATACAAGTATGCCCCCCGCGCGTTCCCAATTTATCGTAAAATCGTCTTTGCAGCAGTCAAAATCCAGCTATCCACAGTCAAAAACCGGACAATTTCGCAATAGCTTATACAAATTTGACAAATGGGAAAATGAATTATATTAGGTAAGTGTCTGGCAGAGGCTCTCCTTGGCGATAATTGCTGGCACTGGCGGGTCCAATGGGCATCAGCGACAAATGCCCCCCTCCCCCTCCACAGGAATCTGAAAGGGGCATTCAATACAAGTATGCCCCCCCCCCCCCCTCCCCGCGCGTTCCCTGCACTGAACGTGAAGAACAATGATCCTATGAGAAAACTTCATGAAAACGGAAGTATTTTTCTCTCGAGCCATTTAATTTGAAGTTTGTATGTCTCCCTTTTTTAATGATAGAGAAAACAGCGAACCTGATGCCATTCAAGCAGCCCCAACCGGAAAATGTTGCGCCGCTTCGCGGCATGACACAACTTTCGCAATTACTTATACAAATTTGGAAAATGGGAAAATGAATTCCATTAGGTAAGTGTCTGGCAGAGGCTCTCCTTCGCGGTTATTGCTGGTACTGGCGGATCCAGGGAGCATCAGGGATAAATACCCCCCCCCTTCCACAGGAATCTTAGAGTGGCATTCAATACAAGTATGCCCCCCCCCCGCACGTTCCCTGCACTGAACGTGAAAAACAATGATGTTAGAGAAAAAAACTTCATGAAAACGGATTTTTTTTCTTCTCTCGAGTGATTGATTTTGAAATTTGTATGTATCCCTTTCTTTCAATGATAGACAAAACAGCGCACCTGATGCAATTCAAGCAGCCCCGGTGACACTTACCCGCACCCCGCTGGGGGGGGGGGGGGGCAGAATCAGCCCCCTCCCGGATTTTCTCAATAATTTCAAAACTATGATAGATATCAACGTCAAACTTTCAGTAAATTTTGCTGCATCAATTCTACGCCTTCTCACCCAAAGTCCAATTAAATTAATGCAGTATTGTGGGAAATAATGACGTTTTAATGTCGCCATGCCCATGTCATGCCATTTTTGGCGGAAAAACTATAAATGTTTGAACAATCGTAGAAAATAGAGTTTTGAAACAAATTGCAAATAAAACGTCAAAAGAAAATAAATGACATTTTCTTCAAAATGACTATCTCGAATATTCGAAATTTTGTGTTTTTGACCGTCCAAAATAGGAAAACTTTTTTTTCGGAGAAAACAAAAACAAAATATTTTTTGTTGTGAATTTGAAAAGTGAATTTCTTAGCTCGAATACCAAAGTAAGGCCACCGGCTCAAATATGCGGGGGAAAATGGGGGCAAAGATTCCCCCACGGAGAGAGGCTGGATCCGCCAGTGCGAAAGATAATTTAATTTGTTGTCACTCAGGCTTCATCAGATTTGATCTCGGGTCAATAGGGAAGGCTCAGGGAAGGCCATCGAACGTGAAACATTCTCAAAATAGCGGAATTGTTTTTAGGGAATAACTTTTGAGATACGCATGATAGAGTGATACTTACAGTTTTCACCATTGTGATTATCTGTCGAGACACATCGAATGGTATATCGGATGATCATGACCTAGTTAGGACATATTCGAAAATTGACCTGTCCTATGCTCAGGTCAAGGCAGATCAAGTTCAAATTTTACATCAATCAACGTGTCTCGACGAGCGAAGCATATTGTTGATAACTCCATTACTCTGCCTTCATTTGGCAGAGTTATTGCATACAAAAACACATAACCTCTTGGGTCACCTGAGTTGACCTCGTGGAGGTCACATACCAAAAATGTGATTTGGATCTTTGCATTTGGCACAAGATTGGTGTAGGCACCTGGTGGAAACTGGTCAAATTTAAGTGTTTTCTGTGGATTTCTACGTGTTTTTATTTTCTCCATTTACTTATAATGGAAGTTTATCAAATCGAATTGACCTTCGGTCACCGATATTACAAATTCGAGATATAGGAATTGTAGGTACTTATGGGCTATGGCCTAAATAAATCCTGTGAGTTTCAAACCGCTCGGTCGATCACTTTGGCACGACCACAAACTTCCAAAACTTGCTTGGAGGTGGGATCACTTAACTTGACTTGTTGACCTGACCTGAGATGACTCGAGATAAAAAATGGCACACAATTTGGGTGATTGTTCCCCAAAGAGTTACGCCATGTTTGGCGGCGCTGCGTGTCGACGTTTTACAATATTTACGAAAACCTCAGGGGACGGATATCCGCCCCCCAAGTCGGTGCGCGTGTTAATAGTTCACATCATGGTGCCAACAGGGATCAGTTGCCGCATTTTTGGGGGGATCAGACTAAGAACTTATCAGTCAATCTACGCATGTATGTATGTATGTATGTATTTAGGTGCTTCCACAATGTGGGTTTTCTAGCAACCACGTCGATGAACATATAATACACAAATGTTTAAAACTAGGCTTACGACACGACACATTTCGACACAAGTTAACATTTACCTGCTTGACAGGTGATAGGTCAGGGCAGGTTTAAAGGCACCGCTGCTCTTGGCGGCTGACGCACGCACCTCTGCGGGTAGCCTGTTCCATGCATTGGCTGCGCGAAATACAAAAGAACGACGGCCAAACTCGGTTCGGACACGCGGCAGCTGCAGCAGCTCATCGGTAGTTGCCCGAGTGGCACGAGCGGAGACTTCGGAGCGGCGAACTACACGCTCTCGCAGAATCTCCGGTGCACGAGTGGCTGTGAGGATGTCTCGTATGAACATGACATCGCGTTCGCATATCAGGTCGTCAATTTTGAGCCATCCCAGCTCACGCAGCACGGGTGTCACTCGGTCACGGCACCCAATATTACTGACGATACGGGCGCCAAAGTTCAAAGCTTTTTGCACGCGGTGTTTCTGTGTCGCGGTGCAGCTTCCCCAGACGGACAGGCAGTAGCGCACATGGGGGAACACAAGTGCTTCGATCAGCAGCCGCTTAGTTTCGGTGGGGAGACGGTATCTCATCCTTGCGAGTCCAACGAGAATACCGTAACAGCGGCGCACGATGGCCGATATCTGCAGCTCCCACGAGAGGCACGAATCGACGGTGACGCCCAGAATCTTTACGCTTTGTGACGGTTTTATATGACTGTTGCCGAAAGCGACTGAGAAATGCTCCGGTGATGATCTGCCGCGACTTAATGATAACCATTTCGGTTTTGAGAGGGTTGATTTTGAGACTGTTTTGAGTGAACCAGTTATTTGCTATCGACAGATTTTTCTCTATGCGTATTTTGAGCTCTGAAATGTTCAGGGGCAGGTCAGCGTCAAGAAACTGGGCGTCGTCCGCGTACAGGATCATCTTCCCGTGCGGTATGTGCTGCGTCAGGTCGTTTGTAAAGACCAGGAAGAGGACTGGTCCGAGGATAGGTTCTGTTTGACATGGGCCTGTCCGACGTTTTTTGTTGCGACTATTTGGGGGCCCGGCAAAATATTGTGGCCCAAATCCGAGGATATACCATTTTGCGCCATTCTTTTGGAGGGGGGTTGATCGAGGGGGCCCCTCGGGATGCTGTGCCTCATCCCTTGACGAAGGTCTGTCTGCGCCCCTGGATCTGACCTTAGGTCACCAATATTATAAATCCAAGAGAAACGAATTGTTGGTACTTATGACCTTATTAAGTCCTGTGAGTTTGAAACCGCTCGGTCAATCACTGTGGCTTTGGCACGACTTTCAAAAACTTGCTTGGAGGTGGGGTCACTTAGCTTTCAAAAACTTGCTTGGAGGTGGGTTCACTTAACAGGACCTGTTGACCTGACCTGAGATGACTCGAGATACAAAATTACACAAAATGTGGATAATTGATGCCCAAAGAGCTATGCTAAGTTTGGTGGCGCTACACATCGCCGTTTTCCCAATATTTACGAAAACCTCTGATGGGCAGATATCCGCACCCCATGTCGGTGCGCGTGTTAATACTTCACATGGTGCCAAAGGGAGTCAGTTGCCGCACATTATTTTGTATCAGACTACGTACTTATCAGTCAATCTACGCATGGGGTCTGTTCAACGTGGGTCTGTCCGACGTTTTTTTTTCTCTCGATAATTTAGGACCCCTGCAAAATATAGAGGTATAAATCCGAGGAGATACCATTTCGCGTTTTTTTTGGGGGGGCCCTTTGGCTGAGGGGGCCTCTGGGGATGCCGTGCCCCTCCCTTGCCGAAGGTCTGGCTGCGCCCCTGCCAACAACCAACACCAACTCCCAACAAACATTACTGCCCTCCTACCTGACACACGAGCTCACACAACAGGACGTCCATTAGCAACGCAATGACACTCACACTGCCTCCAAACAGAACCACATCATACCAAAACTCTTGTTGCGAGCAAATCGGTCCAGCCGTTGCTGAGATTCCATTTGGCTGCAATGCCAAATATGGGCCTTTTGATTTACAAGGTCATGGCAATGACCTGAGGTCACCAATTTCAGAACGCCTGATGAAATCGTATGCGCCGAATCGATTGGTGCTTGTTGCGAGCAAATCGGTCCAGCCGTTGCTGAGATTCCATTTGGCTGCAATGCCAAATATGACGTTTGTGCATTTACAAGGTCACAGTGATGACCTGAGGTCACCAGTTTCAGAACGGCCGATGAAATCGTATGCAGTGAATCGATTGGTACTTGTTGCGAGCAACTCGGTCCAGCCGTTGCTGATATTCCATTTGGCTGGAATGCCAAATATGCTTTTTACAAGGTCATGGCGATGACCTGAGGTCACCAATTTCAGATCGGCTGATGAAATCATATGCGCTGAATCGATTGGTGCTTGTTGCGAGCAAATTGGTCTAGCCGTTGCTGAGATTCCATTTGGTTGCAATGCCAAATATGGGCTTTTTGATTTACAAGGTCATGGCGATGACCTGAGGTCACCAATTTCAGAACGGCTGGTGAAATCGTATGCTCCGAATCGATTGGTGCTTGTTGCGAGCAAATCGATCCAGCCCTTGCTGATATTCCACTTGGCTGCAATGCCAAATATGACGTTTGTGTATTTACAAGGTCATAGTGATGACCTGAGGTCACCAGTTTCAGAACGGCTGATGCAATCGTATGCGCTGAATCGATTCGTACTTGTTGCGAGCAAATCGGTCCAGCCGTTGCTGATATTCCATTTGGCTGCAATGCCATATTTGGCATTGCAGCCAAATGGAATATCAGCAACGGCTGGACCGAGTTCCTCGCAACAAGAACCAATCGATTCAGTGCATACGATTTCATCAGCCGTTCTGAAATTGGTGACCTCAGGTCATCGCCATGACCTTGTAAATCAAAAGGCCCATATTTAACATTGCAGTCAAATGGAATCTCAGCAACGGCTGGACCGATTTTCTCGCAACAAACACCAATCGATTCGGCGCATACGATTTCATCAGCCGTTCTCAGATTGGTGACCTCAGGTCATCGCCATGACCTTGTAAATCAAAAAGCCCATATTTGGCATTGCAGCCAAATAGAATATCAGCAACAGCTGGACCGATTTGCTCGCAACAAGTACCAATCGATTCAGTGCATACGATTTCATCAGCCATTCTGAAACTGGTGACCTCAGGTCATCACTGTGACCTCGTAAATGCACAAACGTCATATTTGGCATTGCAGCCCAATGGAATCTCAGCAACGGCTGGACCGATTTGCTCGCAACAAGCACCAATCGATTCGGCACATACGATTTCATCAGCCGTTCTGAAATTAGTGACCTCAGATCATCGCCATGACGTTGTAAATCCAAAAAGCCCATATTTGGCACTGCAGCCAAATGGAATCTCAGCAACAGCTGGACTGATTTGCTCGCAACAAATACCAATCGATTCAGCGCACACGATTTCATCAGCCGTTCTGAAACTGGTGACCTCAGGTCATCACTGTGACCTTGTAAATGCACAAACGTCATTAATATGACGTTTGTGCATTTACAAGGTTACAGTGATGACCTGAGGTCACCAGTTTCAGAACGGCTGATGAAATCGTATGCGCTGAATCGATTGGTACTTGTTGCGAGCAAATCGGTCCAGCCGTTGCTGGGATTCCATTTGGCTGCAATGCCAAATATGGGCTTTTTGATTTACAAGGTCACGGCGATGACCTGAGGTCACCAATTTCAGAACGGCTGATGAAATCGTATTCGCCGAATCGATTGGTGCTTGTTGCGAGCAAATCGGTCCAGCCATTGCTGAGATTCAATTTGGCTGCAATGCCAAATATGTTTTATTATTTACAAGGTCATGGCGATGACCTGAGGTCACCAATTTCAGAACGGCTAATGAAATCGTATGCGCCAAATCGATTGGTACTTGTTGCGAGCAAATCGGCCTAGCCGTTGCTGAGATTCCATTTGGCTGCAATGCCAAATATGGGCTTTTTGATTTACAAGGTCATAGCGATGACCTGAGGTCACCAATTTCAGAATGGCTGATGAAATAGTTTGCGCCGAATCGATTGTATTTGTATTTGTATTTGACAATTAAAACACTCCAATATTACACTGGCTATTCCGAGTGTCGAGTCATAATTAGTAAGTGAAGAATGTTAAAAACGACACTCAGCACATTGCACACAATAAGATCATCAAAAATAAATCAGAGACAAATCCCCACATTCACAAACACACATGCACACGTACGCACACACAACACACAGCATACACAACAAGCATATCGCACACACAAGCATACATAAGTCTGTCACTCACTGATATATATATATACATTCGAAAAGACAAACTAACTCACATCATACTACTAAAAGGTCATGTACCGCACGTTCAAAAGCTCTCAGTGGCAGAAGACGGACCTCTGGCGGCAGCCTGTTGTACTGCTCTGCAACGCTAAAAAGGAGGCGCCGCTTCCCGGCCTCTGTCCTCGCGCGCGGACAGAGGCCGCGCGCCTGTCTGCGCGCCGATTGGTGCTTGTTGCGAGCAAATCGGTCCAGCCGTTGCTGAGATTCTATTTGGCTGCAATGCCAAATATGGGCTTTTTTATTTACAGGGTGATGGCGATGACCTGAGATCACCAATTTCAGAACGGCTGATGAAATCGTATGCGCCGAATCGATTGGTGCTTGTTGCAAGCAAATCGGTCCAGCCGTTGCTGATATTTCATTTGGCTGCAATGCCAAATATGGGCCTTTTGATTTACAAGGTCATGGCGATGACATGAGGTCACCAGTTTCAGAACGGTTGATGAAATCGTGTGCGCTGGATCGATTGGCATTTGTTGCCAGCAAATCGGTCCAGCCGTTGCTGATATTCCATTTGGCTGCAATGACAAATATGGGCTTTTTGGATTTACAAGGTCATGGCGATGACCTGAGGTCACTAATTTCAGAACGGCTGATGAAATCGTATGTGCCGAATCGATTGGTGCTTGTTGCGAGCAAATCGGTCCAGCCGTTGCTGATATTCCATTTGGCTGCAATGCCAAATATGGGCCTTTTGATTTACAAGGTCATGGCAATGACCCGAAGTCACCAATTTCAGAACGGCTGATGAAATCGTATGCGCCGAATCGATTGGTGCTTGTTGCGAGCAAATCGGTCCGGCCGTTGCTGATATTCCATTTGGCTGCAATGCCAAATATGTTTTGTTTTATTTACAAGGTCATGGCGATGACCTGAGGTCACCAATTTCAGAACGGCTGATGAAACCGTATGATATCTCGCCAGACGGCCAGTGCGTGGCCACCTCCTCCTACGACCGCACGTTCAAACTGTGGGTGCCCGAGTGAGACGTCCCCCGACCGCCTGTCTGCACTGCTGACCGTGCTGTCGTCATTCGGCGACTCCTCGCATCATGTCAATCGTGCCCTCGCCATTCAACTCATTAATACAAACTGAAAGGACACCAGTCGTCTTTAGAGAGGAGGGCGACTTGTTTTCTTTTTCTACGCGTCGCTGAAGAACAGGACCTCTTTTCACAAAGCGAAACCAGTATACGTCACAACAAAACCTGTGCGCCAACAAAAGAGGCCGTCCGTTAAAGGGTCACCCTGAAAGTTGTCTTGCAATTTGGCTATACTGGGTATTTCGAGCTGGAAAAAACGAATATGACATTTGTTTGGACGATAGATGGATATCCGTCGAAAAATGGGCATGTTTCTGCTTTCTCCTTCATGGCCATGAAAACGTCATGACAATTATGACGTCATGCATATGGTATGGTATATGTTAGCTTGGATATTAAAACTATTGCACACAATAACGACGGACTTAAGACATATATACGCAGGCTGCTTGTAACGTAAACAACCGTTGTGAGGACCCGAAACAAGTTTCGGGGAAATTAAATTTCTTCTAAAAGGGGCCCACTAGTCCTGTGTCGAAATTATTTAGCGTAGCGAGGTAATTATTTCACCACAACCGGGTTTTCGATCTGTTCTACAAATCTGCTATCTCAGTTCAAAACCCCATGTTAACCCGGCATTGGCTGGGGTCTCCAAGGTTACTTTACTAATAGGAGTCTCAGCCGAACGCCATTGGCTGGGGGGGGGGGGGGCGTTTTTCGCCCCCCCCCCCTGGCTATCTTTCGAACCAATAACCGCAGCGGGACGCGCAAGGCGGCAATCGAAAGCTCTCAACGAGACGCATCCAAAGCATACACAACATTTTCCAAATAAGGTCATCTCAGGTCACGGTCAGGTCAAAGATAAAATTGAGATATTTGAGTTTTTGGGCCATACTTTCCGCCCAAAGCCTTAGATTGCGACTATTATCGCACAAAGTGCTCTCAAAGGTATCATACATATCCCGCATAAGCAAAAGTGAAATTGTAAGCAAAGGTCAAGGTCAGGTCACAAAAGGTCACAGGTGTACGAAAGCCATGCGACACATGTTGTATGGGTTATTTTACACGTATAATTCGACCGTTGCAGTCATTTTCACAATATAACACCATATATGGTGAAGGTCAGGTCAAATAAGGTCAAAATGTGAAATTGATCAATATAAATAAACAAGGCATGTGTCTAGACCAGTTTTGTCTCCGAAATGCAATGCTGGCATTTATTTGTTTGTATATAGTCATTAAAAGACAAAACGCGATTTCAAAATATGACGTCAGGAGTTACTCATACTTAGGGTCTTAGGGTCTATAAGTCAGTCAAAAATAAAGATATTGCCTTTAAATTTGGTTTGGGTATTGTCTACATGTGGTTTCTCAACATATCTTCTGTTTTTTTTTTTTATTATTTGAAAATGTAGATTTTGAAGGCATTTAAACAAAAAATTGGGGGTAATTTTTTTTTTTACAAATCCGAGATAGCCAGTTAGTAGCTCTGGCAATTTGCTATCTTTTGGCGTTCTTGGATTGCATTTTGCTTTAAATATGGAATTTCTACGTGCTGGCAAAGTGTAGCTGATTTTTGTGTCAAACTCGTGTGTAACTCTAAATTCGCTATATTTCGAGACAAAAAAAAAATCGCCAAAATTCTTTATTTTCGCACAGAAGACGTATAATTGATGTAGGAGACTTATATCCGAAGTTTTACGTTGATAGCGCTATTAGTTTCTGAGCTATTGCGAATGTCCGCCAGGGGGATACACGCCCCCCCCCCCCCCGCCAATGGCGGGTTAAATGTCAGCCGCCCGGGCGGCCCCAGAGTACTTATATCAATGGCGGCCCCTTGGCAGACTGTACTTGGCGCCAGGCGGAGCCAGAACGCCAGCTGCTGTCTTCTCCACATATATCCATCAGTTGTCCAAACAAAAGTCATTCGTAGTTTTGAGCTCAAGATGCACCGTATGGTTGAATTTCAAGACAACTTTCAAGGTAACCTATTCCCTTTAAGTCTGATTGAGTAGTAAACAGGCCTACGCCATTAACCCGCGCACTGCAGGGGGGTTGATTTCCCCCCCCCCCAGGTTTTTCAAAGATAGCGAAAAAAACGGCGGCACACAGCGCCGCCGAGTTTTCGCAAACCTGTCATGACATCAATTGCGCACACTTTGAAAAAAAATAACCTAGGGTCATCTCAGGTCAGGTCACCAGACCAGGTCAAGTGACCCTACCTCCAAAAATGTTTGCAGTTGTGCTAAAGCCAGAATTTTTCACCGATCAGTTTGAAACTTACATGATGTCATGAGGGCATACGTACTTACAATTCGTTTTTCTCGGAATTTTGATATCGGTGACCTAAGGTCAGGTCAATTTCGTAACCTCCCCATACTAAGTCAATGGGGAAATATACAAATGCTAAGGATATGCATGATATTAGTCCAATTACTTCTGGATCATGTTATTATAAGATATTCTTGATGATACAAGTGTAGGTTTTGTTCAGTGACCCCTATTGGGTCATTTATGGTCATGCGAGGTCACCATCACTTTTTTGTCAATAACTCCCGACATAATGAAGATATATAATTAAAACAGACATCAATGTGTTTGTCTCGTCAATACACGTCTTCCCATATGCAACATTCCCTACTTGGGTCACCACTTGACCTTGACCTGAGGTCAAATTTTTAAGTTAACTTAACAAGGTCACCATGTATATCATTCAAAGCGCCTTGACAAGATAAACACAATGACGTAAACAGTTTTCCGTTATCTTTATTACATAAAAAGTTAATAGCGAAAAACGATTTAGCAAAAAAACGTCATTTTGTTCTTTTTTTACCTCTGGAGCCTCAAATATTGACTTGAGATCAAATTTGAGGACACCTCAGCGATTGTAAATTTAACTGGCTGGCGTTTACTTTTTCCCGTTTGTTTCTAACTAGTATAGTTTCTGAGATATATGGGAAATTCTGGAGGGATGTCCTAAAACAGGGAAAACTGGAAAACTTGACCTTTGATGACCTCTGGTGACCTCAATTTTGACCTGACCTAAAATAATACTGAAATACTTTCGATAGAACATGTATCAAGCTATCAAATGCCGTTTTCAGCTGCTCGCTACGTAGCGTAGTTTTCGAGATCTCAGGGGGGGGGCGGAAATCAACCCCCCCCCCTGCAGTTCGTGTTCGGCGCAAAGCCAAAATGCGCGGGTTAAAGGAAATAGTTCACCTTCAACATTAGTTTTAAACTGAAATAGCAGTTTTGTAGCCCGTGTTGGGAAACCCCTATCTGCAAGTTTTCTTCACTGAAAAGACTCCAGCCGAATATATTTATTTTTTTGGCGAAGGAATGCGGTATTGGCGAAAGAATGTTGTACTGGTTCTAGCCCGGGCAGAGGCTATACTATCAGCCAATCAGCTTGCAGCTAGTGCTAGCAAGCGAACCGCCGGCCGCCGGTTGGCACATCTCTAATGCGAGTCTATCCTTACGCGATTACCTTAGAAAATTTAATAGTAGCAGCTAAGGAGAGCCTCTGCCAGACACTTAATGAATTCATTTTCCCATTTTCAAATTTTTATAAGCAATTGCGAATTTTGTATCATGCCGCGAAGCGGCGCGAAATTTGCAGGTTTTTCATTGTGGATAGCTGGATTTTGGCTGCTTCAAAGACAATTGTTACGATACGCGTCGCGACCCCCACCCCCACACTTTTGAAAACCCGGGGGGTTGACCCCCACCCCACACATTTTGTTATGGCGTCCGACCTCCCCCCCCCCCCCCCACCAAACACACTTTTTATGGCGGAAGCTGATTCTAGTTTGCATGTAATTCCTATTAAAATCAAGATTGGAATATTAAAAATACGACGTGGCAGGGGCGTACTTCTCCAGAAAAGTTGTGTGTGGGGGGGCTGAGTTGGGAAAATCGCTTAAAGTACCATCAAAATCCACCAAAATACAGATTTTTCCCGGATTTAAGCCACTTCCTCGTCCAAGTTGGGGTGGCTGAAGCCAAGTGTGTGTGTGTGGGGGGGGGGGGGGACACCCATGTGACGTGGAAATGGGCTCAGTCAGTTACGGATGAAATTTCCTTAATTGTCTCTTCCACACACCGCTGCTCCGAAAGGAAAACGAAGGAAATTTCATCCGTAACATGCAGGGGCGTCGCCGACGGAAGGGTCGGGGAGGACGGTCCCCCGAACCCCCCACTCTCAGGAGAGGTGGTTGCCCCCCCCCCCCCCCCACACACACACACACACAAACACACAACACACACACAATTGATCGTACAAAATTGTCTTTGCAGCAGTCAAAGTTCAACTAGCCACAGTCAAAAAGTGGAAATTTCGCGGCATGACACAAGTTTCGCATTGCTTATACAAATTTGGAAAATGGGAAAATGAATTCCGCCAGGGCCCACTCCCTTCATAAAATATTAACTTTCAAACGGGCTACATGTTTAGCTAGTCTTCCGAGTTCCGAAAAAGGCGACACGAAAGAAAAGACGCGGACATCGGCAACCGGAAGCTGCTCAAGCGGTGCCCAACTTGCTGGACCGAAGAGCTAATAGTAGGGTCCAGGCCAGGACCATCGCTCCAAGCCCCCAGGGGCTCCTCCAGATCCACAGGGACCATTTATGCGCGGAAAAGTCGTTCTGCCCCTTGCTGCTTGCAAACCATTTGCACTGTTACTAGTTGTGTGTTACAGTTTGGTTCATATGTATACAGCTCTTATTATCATAATGTACTATTGAGCGCTGACTGCCGACGGTCATCGTGATTTACTATCCGAGGCTAATAATGTATATGAAAAACTACCTTCATTTTAATATTTTTAATCATACCGAGATGTATAACCAGGAGAAGGGGTTACCTGAGGCTTGGCTCACGGTCTGGTTCCAATATTACAATTTCGTTTTCCACAACCTAAAATTAACATTTTCACGCCGCTTCGCGGCGTCACATCGGTGGCCATCATCATAACGAAGCCATCATTATCGTATTCGGTTCCTCGTAACGCTGAATTGAATTTATCGCATTTTTAGCTTCTTATCCTTTACATGGACCACTGCCTATATTTCTTGGTTTTATCGGGAAAACCCGTAAAAAAATCGCGCCGCTTGACGGCGCTAAATAACAAGTAGACTTAAGATAACATGAAAATCCACATTAAAAAATCTGCAAAGGCTTAAATACACGCAAAAAATGGGGGGTACATTTTTCCCGATTTTCAGCCAACCCCCCCCCCCCTCCCCACGACACTAATTTGGGGGCATCGTGTTTCACAATTTCCCTAAGTGGGGCATCACGATTCGAGCATACCGCATTTGCCGTATTTGCGGGCTATACGCCCTTGACGAGGTCACTGGATCAAAAAAGGAGGCAAATCCTAAATTGACAAAATATTCATCGCGTCAGTGCGAGTTTAACCGTATGCAATTATATTACGTTCGTGCTGTTCGTTACCAAGCTACAGGCGATCAAAGATGGCCTTACATGACCTCTCAAAAAATCCCGAGGCTATAACTCGGTGACCGTTGATCTAAAAAAATAAGATTGTCGCAGCTTGCTTTAGAGCCCAAGACTACCCTATACACCCATTTGAAGAATTTTACCAAATACGAGGGTGTCAAATTTAATTACTTTTGGTCGATTTATCGTGGAATTCCCCAGGTACCAAACAAAGGCGTAGAATATATGAAAGGAGACTGGTACTGGCTGGTAACGGGGCCCTTTGATAAGTTCTGCACCCTCTGACAGGACCGGGCCCCATAATGATGGTGTATAAACACGCAACTGTTACTGCCGTTGATGATTTGCGGAAACTTACCTCCTTTTTCTCGTTGTCCATAGTCCTGTTTCCATGAGACTTGCTTTCAGGATTGGATTACTAATGGGATTACTTAATCCGGATTACAGGGGGTGTTTCCATGCACTATGGTACAAAAAGAGAATTTAGGATCGGATACCCCAATTCCAATTTGCTGCCGTAATCTCGGATTTGCGACACATATGGCGCTGTTGCGGCGTTTTCCTTCATCGCCAAAAAAAAAGCCAGTGAGCGCAGTCGCCGTTAGTGAATATGCCTTGGTGAATATCGTTCGTTGGTTTTGTAGGTAGGTACCTGCTAGTGCTGTCGCTTCGTTTTGTTTTGTTATCCAACCAAGACTACGACTGATAAAGCATGGATCAAGAGGACACAGATCTGGGAGTCGCTCTTATGCTAACTTTCCTTGCCTTCTTGAACTACAGTGTGCATTGTATCAACGTCAAGAGGAATTTGCGAGCTCTGCATCGAATAAGGGTGATGAGGCGACGACTAGTGGCAAACTGGGGAAAAAAGAATGGTCCTGCGAGCGGCAGAAATGGTGGTAGCCTCATCTCGATCAAGATGCTGTAAGCCGCCTGGCATGTGGATGAAGCCACGTTTGAGTATTTGGTTTGAAACTGAAGTCATGGGGTGGTTGGAAGACGATTGATGGCTCAGCAACTTTCAAATGAGAAAAAAACTATGTATGTGAACCAATCTGTCTGGAGGCAAGGGTTGCCATGTGCTTGTATAACTTGGCTAGTGTTGGGAATATCAAGTGACAGCCAACCAATTTGGATACCACAAGACTTCAGTAAGTATTGCTGGTTGCAAACCATTTAATTCAGGTGCAGATCCAGGATTTCGGTCATAGGGGGTGCCACATACAAAACAGTGGGTATTGCCAGTATTGGTAGGGCAGATCTCACACTTCCATACACAACACTGTAGGTAGTGTGACGAGCCTGAACAAGTTGCGGGCGGTGCAGCCAGCTTGATGATGTAATTGGGAGGGTATACTTAATGGCTTAGGCCTGTTTGCTACTCAATCATACTTAATGGCGTAGACCTGTTTACTGCTTGATCCAACTTAATGGTGAGGTTAGGTTAGTTTAGGTACCATAACCTGAACTAACCTAACCCCGCCATTAAGTCTGTTCCAGTAGTAAACAGGCTTATGCCATTATGTATACCCTTCCAGTGACATCATCAAGCCGGCTTTACCACCCGCCCCTTGTACTACGTTCTACATGTGAACGTAGTACAAGGGGCGGCTGGTGTACAGAATTTATATCTGCCCTACCAATATCAAAAGTTGCACCATATGGCGCACTTGGCGGGCACAACATGGGCATGACCCAGGCTCGGGGGAGCCATAGACCTAGATCCGTGCCTGGAATTTGTATGTGAAATATGTGCATGGCTGCTCAAAGATATAGTATTGATTTGAACATGCCATTGAACATGTGTTTGAGCCAAGTCATAAATAAAACAAATATATTTACCATGCAGTCTTCAAATGATGCAAGAAGGTAAAATGTTGCAATCATGTTCATTGGCAGTCGGCAAATCTAGAAGGGGGGGGAATCCCAAAAAGTCTCACACAACTCTGAAAACTCATCAGATTTTGCTTGTTTATGCATTGATAGCTGATTTAATACAAACTTTCCTTTGTAAAAATTGATTAGATTTTCTTCTGTATCTTTTTTAGGTGCACAGACACATGTGGAGGTTCATACAGGCTGTCACTACCTCCATGGGTGACTACATCATGATGCCTGAACCAGAGGAGGCTAAGGACATTGCACTGAGATGGCAAAGGAAGTTCACCTTCCCACATGTGTTTGGCGCCATTGATGGGACACGTCCCAATAACAGCTCTGTCTGATGGAGGACAGGACTTCATCAACCGCAAGGGCTGGGCGTCTGTGGTGCTGCAGGCAGTTTGTGATGGCAAATACTGGTGAGTGATAATGAGCATGTTTCTTTGTTTCCATCAGTAGTCTGTCCAGCACATGTCTGTTAAGAGCTGACCATGTGTGTCATCCAGCAGGTGTTGTTTGAGAAGTGACTGCTGTTCAGCAGGTGTTGTCTACTAGGGAAGGTTGCGTAGGGGGTTGCGTAGGGGGTTAAATTTTGAGTCTGAAAATGTTCACCTCCCAACTCCGGGAATTGTTTAATTACTAGAGAAATGGCTTTGTGTAAATGTATTTTAAAGTCAAATAGTGTTTACCCAGTGCTCAACGACCTTGAAGTTTCACCCCAGGTGCCCAGAGAGCCAGCGTCTGGGTGCCCTGACCCTGCTGACCCCACCTAACCTGACCCTGCTGACCCCACCTGACCTGGCCCTGCTGACCCCACCTAATCTGACCTTGCTGGCCTCATCTACCCTGGCCCCGCTGACCCCACCTAACCTGGCCCTGCTGACCCCACCTAACCTGACCCTGCTGGCCCCACCTAACCTGGCCCCGCTGACCCCAACTAACCTGGCCCTGCTGACCCCACCTAACCTGACCCTGCTGGCCCCACCCAACCTGACCCTGCTAGCCCCACCTAACCTGACCCTGCTGACCCCACATAACCTGACATTGCTGACCCTGGCTGGCAGCAGGATCAGGTTCGAAATCTGATACGAAATTCAACACCTAACCTGGCCCTTTCCACCTGCTTTCCAGCAGGTGGTGTTGTGCCTTCCAGCAGGTGGTGTGTGAGAGGTGACTGTGCCTTCCAGCAGGTGGTGTGTGAGAGGCGACTGTGCCTTCCAGCAGGTGGTGTGTGAGAGGTGACTGTACCTTCCAGCAGGTGGTGTGTGAGAGGTGACTGTACCTTCCAGCAGGTGGTGTGTGAGAGGTGACTGTACCTTCCAGCAGGTGGTGTGTGAGAGGTGACTGTACCTTCCAGCAGGTGGTGTGTGAGAGGCGACTGTGCCTTCCAGCAGGTGGTGTGTATGAGGCGACTGTGCCTTCCAGCAGGTGGTGTGTGAGAGGTGACTGTACCTTCCAGCAGGTGGTGTGTGAGAGGCGACTGTGCCTTCCAGCAGGTGGTGTGTGAGAGGTGACTGTACCTTCCAGCAGGTGGTGTGTGAGAGGTGACTGTACCTTCCAGCAGGTGGTGTGTGAGAGGTGACTGTACCTTCCAGCAGGTGGTGTATGAGAGGTGACTGTACCTTCCAGCAGGTGGTGTGTGAGAGGCGACTGTGCCTTCCAGCAGGTGGTGTGTGAGAGGCGACTGTGCCTTCCAGCAGGTGGTGTTGTGCCTTCCAGCAGGTGGTGTGTGAGAGGTGACTGTACCTTCCAGCAGGTGGTGTGTGAGAGGCGACTGTGCCTTCCAGCAGGTGGTGTGTGAGAGGTGACTGTACCTTCCAGCAGGTGGTGTGTGAGAGGTGACTGTACCTTCCAGCAGGTGGTGTGTGAGAGGTGACTGTACCTTCCAGCAGGTGGTGTGTGAGAGGTGACTGTACCTTCCAGCAGGTGGAGAGGCGACTGTGCCTTCCAGCAGGTGGTGTGTGAGAGGTGACTACCTTCCAGCAGGTGGTGTGTGAGAGGCGACTGTGCCTTCCAGCAGGTGGTGTGTGAGAGGCGACTGTGCCTTCCAGCAGGTGGTGTGTGAGAGGTGACTGTACCTTCCAGCAGGTGGTGTGTGAGAGGTGACTGTGCCTTCCAGCAGGTGGTGTGTGAGAGGTGACTGTACCTTCCAGCAGGTGGTGTGTGAGAGGTGGCTGTGCCTTCCAGCAGGTGGTGTGTGAGAGGCGACTGTACCTTCCAGCAGGTGGTGTGTGAGAGGTGACTGTGACTTCCAGCAGGTGGTGTGTGAGAGGCGACTGTGCCTTCCAGCAGGTGGTGTGTGAGAGGTGACTGTACCTTCCAGCAGGTGGTGTGTGAGAGGCGACTGTGCCTTCCAGCAGATGGTGTTGTGCCTTCCAGCAGGTGGTGTGTGAGAGGTGACTGTACCTTCCAGCAGGTGGTGTGTTAGAGGCGACTGTGCCTTCCAGCAGGTGGTGTGTGAGAGGTGACTGTGCCTTCCTCCAGCAGGTGGTGTGTGAGAGGCGAATGTGCCTTCCAGCAGGTGGTGTTGTGCCTTCCAGCAGGTGGTGTGTGAGAGGTGACTGTACCTTCCAGCAGGTGGTGTGTGAGAGGCGACTGTGCCTTCCAGCAGGTGGTGTGTGAGAGGTGACTATGCCTTCCAGCAGGTGGTGTGTGAGAGGCGACTGTGCCTTCCAGCAGGTGGTGTGTGAGAGGCGACTGTACCTTCCAGCAGGTGGTGTGTGAGAGGTGACTGTGCCTTCCAGCAGGTGGTGTGTGAGAGGTGACTGTACCTTCCAGCAGGTGGTGTGTGAGAGGCGAATGTGCCTTCCAGCAGGTGGTGTTGTGCCTTCCAGCAGGTGGTCCGTGAGAGGTGACTGTACCTTCCAGCAGGTGGTGTGTGAGAGGCGACTGTGCCTTCCAGCAGGTGGTGTGTGAGAGGTGACTATGCCTTCCAGCAGGTGGTGTGTGAGAGGCGACTGTGCCTTCCAGCAGGTGGTGTGTGAGAGGCGACTGTACCTTCCAGCAGGTGGTGTGTGAGAGGTGACTGTGCCTTCCAGCAGGTGGTGTGTGAGAGGTGACTGTACCTTCCAGCAGGTGGTGTGTGAGAGGCGACTGTGCCTTCCAGCAGGTGGTGTTGTGCCTTCCAGCAGGTGGTGTGTGAGAGGTGACTGTGCCTTCCAGCAGGTGGTGTGTGAGAGGTGACTGTGCCTTCCTCCAGCAGGTGGTGTGTGAGAGGTGACTGTACCTTCCAGCAGGTGGTGTTGTGCCTTCCAGCAGGTGGTGTGTGAGAGGTGACTGTATCTTCCAGCAGGTGGTGTATGAGAGGCGACTGTGCCTTCCAGCAGGTGGTGTGTGAGAGGTGACTACCTTCCAGCAGGTGGTGTGTGAGAGGTGACTGTACCTTCCAGCAGGTGGTGTGTGAGAGGTGACTGTACCTTCCAGCAGGTGGTGTGTGAGAGGTGACTGTATCTTCCAGCAGGTGGTGTGTGAGAGGCGACTGTGCCTTCCACCAGGTGGTGTGTGAGAGGTGACTGTGCCTTCCAGCAGGTGGTGTGTGAGAGGTGACTGTGCCTTCCAGCAGGTGGTGTGTGAGAGGCGACTGTACCTTCCAGCAGGTGGTGTGTGTGCGAGGTGACTGTGCCTTCCAGCAGGTGGTGTGTGAGAGGCGACTGTGCCTTCCAGCAGGTGGTGTGTGAGAGGCGACTGTGCCTTCCAGCAGGTGGTGTGTGAGAGGTGACTGTGCCTTCCAGCAGGTGGTGTGTGAGAGGCGACTGTGCCTTCCAGCAGGTGGTGTTGTGCCTTCCAGCAGGTGGTGTGTGAGAGGTGACTGTACCTTCCAGCAGGTGGTGTGTGAGAGGTGACTGTATCTTCCAGCAGGTGGTGTGTGAGAGGCGACTGTGCCTTCCAGCAGGTGGTGTGTGAGAGGCGACTGTGCCTTCCAGCAGGTGGTGTGTGAGAGGTGACTGTACCTTCCAGCAGGTGGTGTTGTGCCTTCCAGCAGGTGGTGTGTGAGAGGTGACTGTATCTTCCAGCAGGTGGTGTGTGAGAGGCGACTGTGCCTTCCAGCAGGTGGTGTGTGAGAGGTGACTGTACCTTCCAGCAGGTGGTGTGTGAGAGGTGACTGTACCTTCCAGCAGGTGGTGTGTGAGAGGTGACTGTACCTTCCAGCAGGTGGTGTGAGAGGTGACTGTATCTTCCAGCAGGTGGTGTGTGAGAGGCGACTGTACCTTCCAGCAGGTGGTGTGTGAGAGGTGACTGTGCCTTCCAGCAGGTGGTGTGTGAGAGGTGACTGTGCCTTCCTCCAGCAGGTGGTGTGTGAGAGGCGACTGTGCCTTCCAGCAGGTGGTGTTGTGCCTTCCAGCAGGTGGTGTGTGAGAGGTGACTATACCTTCCAGCAGGTGGTGTGTGAGAGGCGACTGTGCCTTCCAGCAGGTGGTGTGTGAGAGGTGACTATGCCTTCCAGCAGGTGATGTGTGAGAGGCGACTGTGCCTTCCAGCAGGTGGTGTGTGAGAGGCGACTGTACCTTCCAGCAGGTGGTGTGTGAGAGGTGACTGTGCCTTCCAGCAGGTGGTGTGTGAGAGGTGACTGTACCTTCCAGCAGGTGGTGTGTGAGAGGCGACTGTGCCTTCCAGCAGGTGGTGTTGTGCCTTCCAGCAGGTGGTGTGTGAGAGGTGACTGTGCCTTCCAGCAGGTGGTGTGTGTGAGGTGACTGTGCCTTCCTCCAGCAGGTGGTGTGTGAGAGGCGACTGTACCTTCCAGCAGGTGGTGTGTGAGAGGTGACTGTGCCTTCCAGCAGGTGGTGTGTGAGAGGTGACTGTGCCTTCCAGCAGGTGGTGTGTGAGAGGTGACTGTACCTTCCAACAGGGTGGTGTGTGAGAGGTGACTGTGCCTTCCAGCAGGTGGTGTGTGAGAGGTGACTGTGCCTTCCAGCAGGTGGTGTGTGAGAGGTGACTGTACCTTCCAGCAGGTGGTGTGTGAGAGGTGATTGTACCTTCCAGCAGGTGGTGTGTGAGAGGTGACTGTGCCTTCCAGCAGGTGGTGTGTGAGAGGTGACTGTACCTTCCAGCAGGTGGTGTGTGAGAGGCGAATGTACCTTCCAGCAGGTGGTGTGTGAGAGGCGACTCTGCCTTCCAGCAGATGGTGTTGTGCCTTCCAGCAGGTGGTGTGTGAGAGGTGACTGTACCTTCCAGCAGGTGGTGTGTGAGAGGCGACTGTGCCTTCCAGCAGGTGGTGTGTGAGAGGTGACTGTGCCTTCCAGCAGGTGGTGTGTAAGAGGTGACTGTACCTTCCAGCAGGTGGTGTGTAAGAGGTGACTGTTGACTTACCTGAACCTGACCCTGCTGACCCCACCTAACCTGGCCCAGATGACCCCACCTGACCTGGCCCTGCTGACCCCACCTAACCTGTCCCTGATGACCCCACCTAACCTGGCCGCGATGACCCCACCTAACCTGGCCCTGCTGACCCCACCTAACCTGGCCCCACTGACCCCACCTAACCTGACCCTGCTGATCCCACCTAACCTGGCCGAGCTGACCCCAGCTGACCTGGCCCCGCTGACCCCAGCTGACCTGGTCCCGCTGACCTCAGCTGACCTGGCCCCGCTGACCCCAGCTGACCTGGCCCTGTTGACCCCACCTAACCTGGCATGGTGTTACAGCATGATTGTGTTTTGTCGTCTGTTCCGCAGTTTCCGAAGCATCTACTGCGGAGCGCCGGGCAGCTGGCACGATGCAGCTGTCCTCCGACTCTCCACGCTTTTTGTGAGGAGTGACAAGATTCCAAAGGTTTGTCATTAACCTCTGTCCTTACATCCTGGCAATGCACGAGACCACACCGAAACTTGGGATGACTTGTCCATTTGCACTCTTGAAGATTGATTGTCACTGGCAAACTTTTTCCAACGCTTGGTGATCCTACGATTTTATCATGCTCTGCATATGTGGGAACAATACTGTGCCATTCATTTCCATCCTTCTTGAACCGCTATCCTGCGCCGAGCGATCAAAGTTCATCCTATTCTTTAACATTAGCGCGGCCCTAGCACTGCCCTGGTGGCCAATGCGGAACTATGTCCATCGCTGTTGTTTGTTGCTATAGGTTCTTTTCCCTAGACCCTAGACAGCCAACTCACGCCGGACGTCCCGTTCCCACACTGCACAGGGTTATTTACTTTCGAAAAGATCCCATAGCCAACAAACAACAGCGACAGACATAGTTCCGCATTGGCCGCCAGGGCGGCGCTAGGGTCGCGCTAATGTTAAAGAAGAATATGATGAACTTTGATCGCTCGGCGCAGGATGGCGGTTAAAGAAAAATGGAAATGAATGGCACAGTATTGTTCCCACATATGCAGAACATGCTACAATGATAGGCTCACCTTGCACCTTGCGCTGTAAATTTTTAAGTTAATTTAACAAGGTCACCATGTATATCATTCAAAGCGCACAAGATACAAGATAAACACAATGACGTAAACAGTTTTCCGTTATCTTTAATACATAACAAGTTAATAGCGAAAAACGATTTTGCAAAAAAACGTCATTTTTTCTTTTTTGACCTCTGGAGCCTCAAATGTTGACCTGAGATCAAATTTGAGGACACCTTAGCGATTGAAAATTTCACTGGCTGGCGTTTGCTTTTTTCCGTTTGTTTCTAACTAGCATAGTTTCTGAGATATATGGAAATTTCTGGAGCAATGTCCTAAAACAGGAGAACAAAACTGGCAAATTTGACCTTTGATGACCTCTGGTGACCTCAATTTTGATCTGACCTAAAACAATACTGAAATACTTTCGATAGAACATGTATCAAGCTATCAAGTGCCGTTTTCCGCTTCTCGCTACGTAGCGTAGTTTTCGAGATCTCAGGGGGGGGGGGTGGAAATCACCCCCCCCCCCCCCTGCAGTTGTGTTCGGCGCAAAGCCCCTGCAGTGCGTGGGTTAAGCTCGAATACCAAAATAAGGTGACCGTCCAAATCCGCGGGGAAGAAAATGGGGGTACCTTTTTGCCACAAAAATATTCCCCACGGAGAGAGGCTGGATCCGCCAGTGGGCCCCACTTGGCGTTTTTTGGCGATGGCGCCCCCCTTGAGCGATGTTCAGTTCAGGCGACCGGAGGGTGAGGACGTGCACACTCCACCCCTGTTTTGACCGTGTCTGTGCGTCCCGACCTGAGCCCGAGGCCCGCGAGTCAGTGAACGTGACTCGGACTGTGAGCTAGACGGGCCGTGGTGGTGCGGGCGTGGCAGGGCTAGTTACATTTTTTTTTGTGTGACGCGAACGTGACATGGCTTCAACCGCGGAGTTGGCCGCCTCTGTCGTGGAGGCACTTAAGGACCCATCGGTGCGAGCTGGACTGCTGGAAGCAATTGTCAAGCCGGCTGTCGAGGCGGCTGTCAGGGAGGCCGTTGCTGCCAACAACGAGGAGGTGGCACGTTTGATTGCCCAACAACAGGCCAAGATAGACAGTCTGGAGACGCAGGTGACGAGGCTGAATGCTGTGGTCTCCGAGCAGGCTCTGTGCCTCAACGAGCTGGACCAGTACAGCCGTAAAAGCTGTGTCATCGTGTCCGGCCTGCCGGAGCAGGCCAACGAATCGGTACGCGACAAGATGGTGGAGCTGGGTCGCGTCGTCGGCGTCGACATGCACAACGAGATCGACGTGGCGCATCGGCTTGGTCGGCTGGCGGCGGGCCGGACTCGGCCCATCATAGTGCGGCTGCGGAGCTTTGAGAATAGGCAGGAGCTCTACGATGCTCGCCGTAAGCTGAGGTCCCCGGGGCTGACACCGAGCGACTACATTACCAGGGCGGTGGCGGGCAACATTTTCGTGTCTGACAGCCTGACCAAGACGAATCAAGAGATTATGTACCGGGGACGTCAGCTGAGGAAGGACGGCCGTCTCTGGGCTGTCTGGTCTGACGCCGGCAAGCTCAAGGCGAAGGTACGAAACGGCGACCCAACCACAGTGATCCGCTCGCTGGACGACCTGGTCCGTCTGGTCGGCGGCGACTCTCCGCCGCCCCCTTCGCCAGGACCTAACTCCGCCGCTGCTGCCAGCCGCGGAGACCCTGCAGCCACAGGAGCCGCTGAAGGAAGAGGCGACAGCAGCGATGGCTTTGTGCCTGTTACAAGGAAGTCTCGCAGGGAAACCAGCGCACGTGCCGGTAGCGGTTCCACGCGCTAGTCACGTCGCTGCCGCCGGCAGACCCTTGGCTGCGGAGCAGTGTGACACTTGTCTGCGGAGGCGCCGGCCGCCCCTTTGCGGGTGCCTGGCTGCGCCGCTGCGGTGCTGCGGTCGCCCAGGTCAGGCCGCGAGCGGCGATCAGTCCCGCGGTGGCGGCCCCGGTGATGTGGGCGGGGCGGTGCTGTGTGGGTCGTTTGGGAGTGACGCCGCCGGTTCTGCGATTGGGACAGTGGCAGACACTGACTGACGTGAGTGTAACCGGTACCTACACCGCTCCGCCGGAGGTGCTACCGCTGGTTTGTTGCCTTGCCGTTCGTGGCCTCGCTGTGATATTATCGCCTTGGTTTGGATATAATGTTAATTTTTGATGACTGCAGTTTGCGTTTAGTTTCCAAGCATACCTAATAATGTTTACCGTAACTGTTGGTACTGCTGTTCACCTGTTTGTGTATATGTTATCGTATACTATTATAGTATATTAGTGGGTTTGGCGTTGCTGTGAGGTTCGCTGTATTAAAGTGATGCTGCTGGTTTTGCGAGTGGGACCACTAGGACAGCGACAGACGCTGACGTACGTGTAACCGGAACCTACACCGCCCCGCCGGTGGTGCTGCCGCTGGTTTGCCCTCAGACCTGTGTTCCATGTTTCACTGCACACCGAGGTAATTTATTGTTCACTGTTATCGTATAGTTAATGCAGAACTCGTTCAAGTTGTATTGCTCTCCACTTGTTCACTGTTATCGTAAAGTTAAAGCAAAACTGGTTCAAGTTGTACTGTTCCCCACTTGTTTGATTGTATCGTGCATATTATTTCCCCTGTCGAGCCCGGCCACCACGGTTCGTTTGACTTGTGCTAATGGTCGGTCATTACCTTGCAGGCCGGTGCGGATCTGTGGAGCATGACATCTTCCCTTTCCAGCTCCGTTCACACATTTGCAGCGTAACCAAACTACTCCACATTTCAGTAGTAGCGCACAACACAACACAACCCTTGACATCCCCAGTATACACAAAACACACCATAGCATCACCGCAAAACATCACCACAAAACACATCACAGTACGTCAATGGGAGATTCTGGGGAAATGCCTCATTACAGCATTACTACTCATAATCAGCGGTATCGAAACCAATCCTGGTCCGAGCATCAGTAACCTAAACATTTGCCACGTTAACATCAATAGCATTCCATCTAAAATAGACGAACTATCAGTATTTGTAAACGCAAACAATGTAGACATTTTGATGGTTAGCGAGACAAAACTTGACGATTCAGTCCACCCTAGTCAATATGAGCTGCCATACTTCCATACGCCTTATTTAAACAATAGAAATAGAGACGGTGGAGGCACTGCTATATACACCCGCACTAATTTAGCAATAAAGAGGCTACACAACTTAGAAATTGAAGGAGAAGACTGGGTATGGGCAAAAGTATCACTAAACGGAAAATCAATAATCCTATGCAGTCTTTACCTTCCACCAGGCCTTACAGTTGATAGGTTAGAAGACTTTAATGTCAGATTCATTGAAAGCATTGCCTTAGCCAACTCACTTTCACCACTAGGAATATTCGTACTAGGAGATTTTAACACTGGCAACATATTCCTAGAAAACAAATACGCCCAGAACGCTGGACCAAACACAGGTAATAGTGGAATAACACCCTTCGATATAAGATTTAGTCATACATTAGATACACTAGAACTCGCTCAACTAATTACATCCCCAACAAGAATAACAGAAACAGTAGCAAATCTTAGAGACCTCGCCATAGCCAACAATAAAGATATGGTAACTAGCGTAGGGACACTGTCTTCTTTTGGTAAAATGGATCACCTTCCCATTTTTGTATCTACAAACCTACCATCATCTCCCACGCCCACTCAGACCAGGACAATATGGGACTACAGCAGACTTGACGCAGACAAACTAACTAGACTCATACAGACTACCGATTGGGAAGACATACTCTGTTACGATATAGATATTGCTACCGAAAAATTTACCTCTGCAATCTTAGCAGCCGCTCATAAAGCAATCCCTAGGAAAATAATATGCATAAGACCGAGGGATAAACCGTGGATGACTGGACATTTGAAACATCACATGAATAAACGTGACCGACTCTTTAAAATAGCGAAACAAACTGACCTGACTCATGACTGGGAAGCATGGCGACTACAGAGGAACTTTGTAACCAAACTCAACAAAGACTGCAAAGACCAGCACACAACAAAACAGGTTCACAAGCTTCTCACACACAAACACAATCCATACCAGTACTACAAAATATTAAAACAGACAATAACACCCACGCACTGTACAAGCATACCACCACTCGAAACACACAGTCAGCACATGGCGACAACTGACGAGGAAAAGGCCACAGCTCTCAACAGACACTTTGTTGCACAGACTCAACTTCCCACAACACCGAGCCTTCCACATCCCGCTCCAAGACCCGAGACTGTACCTGCTCTCAATCATATAACTGTCACTGAACAAGAGGTCCTGTCAGTACTGAACTCTCTGGATCCGCATAAATCAACAGGCCCAGATCAACTCCCTACAAAAATATTAAAAATGACTGCAATCCTCATAGCTAAACCATTGACTAAAATCTTTAATAAGTCTCTTACTGACTCTAAATTCCCCAATCTTTGGGAAGAAGCCAACATTTCACCAATTTTTAAACGCAAGGGATCAGCATCTGATCCCCATAATTACAGGCCAATTAGCCTACTCTGTTGCCTTTCAAAAGTTTTGGAAAAAATCGTATTTAGACACATCTACAATCACCTAACTGATAACTCACTCCTTTCTGACATGCAGAGCGGGTACAGACCTCATCACAACACTCAAATGCAACTGGCATACATGACAGATTGTCTCTATAACTCACTGCACAAAGGACATGACTTCACAGCAGTGTACTTGGACGTGACAAAATACTTTGACAGAATCTGGCACGATGGACTCCTATTCAAATGTGAAAACGACTACTCTATTTCTGGCTCATTACTTAACTGGTTAAAATCATACCTAACTGACCGCAGACACAAAGTTAGAATAGGAAACACCTTCTCGACAGCTTTGACGATAAACGCTGGATGCCCACAGGGATCCATCCTGGGACCACTACTTGCCCTCCTCTATCTTGACGGACTTTCTAACCGACTGACAAACACAGCTCTCTTCTATGCTGATGACATATCGTTATATGCTTCTTACACACCCGACACCCTGAATCATGCACAAATTTCCCTCCAAAATGACCTAAACACGATAGAAAACTATGGAAGGCAGTGGGTTATCACATTTAGCCCATCAAAAACCCTAACCCAGACCTTTAGTAGCAGAGCACATCATGTATCACCTCTACTTACCTTCACCGGACAATCAATCACCAAAACTGATACCCACAAACATTTAGAGTTAACTTTATCGAATGACCTCCGATTCCATGCCCATATTAACACTATTGTACGCAAAATTAATATTGCTCTCAGTCCGCTTTACCCGATAGCTAAATTTCTGCCACGCCAAGTACTCGACACAATTTATCTTGATCCTCACTGGAAAAACTTACATACGACCACACTTTGACTACTGCGACTGTATCTACGACGGACATCTGACGATATCTGACGAATTGAGATGGGAAAGACTGCAAAATAGAGCTGCGAGGATAGTTACTAACACACTACCGCGGACATCAACACATAAGCTGAGGCTTGAACTGGGATGGGACAGCCTGAAGACGAGGCGTAAAATTCACGGACTACTGCTATATAGAAAGCTTAAAGACAACACAACTCACATACCAGACTACATTAGACATATGATTCCCGAGACAAGACGACGAGACACAGGACGAGTTCTCAGAAACGCAGACCAACTGACAGTCCCCCACTCCCGGACATCCAGCTACCAGAGATCCTTCATCCCAAACACGTCGCGAAATTGGAACTTCCTGCCTCATTGCATCCAGACATGCCAAAGCCGTAAACAGTTTGAACACAATGTTAAATCACTACATGGCACACCACCACCATCACACTACTTCACATTAGGAACCAAACTAGGCAACACCCTTCACACACAGATCAGACTGGGGATGTCAAAATTGAACGCACACAAATACTCTATACAGAAAGTCACAACCCCTGCTTGTACCTGCGGTCACAACCAAGAAAACAACTCATTTCCTTCTTTACTGTCCACTGTATACCACCGCGAGATTCAACCTTTCAAGACAAATTTCTGCACACCTACACATTGACTTTCAAGGCTTACCAGACACAACCAAAATCAACACACTTCTCTTTGGCCAAAACACAACAAAACATACCGTATCACTGATCTCCGCTGCTTTCCAAAAATTCTTAGAAAGTACCTCAAGGCTCTCGTAAACGTCTTGCCCACGGATCTGCACCGGCTCATCTCTCATCCCTTACTTGAGATAACTGGCCCACTCCTCACTGGTCGTGGTAACTGAACCACTTCTTTTTTTTCTTGCACTTTGACCAGGTGTTGGTGCCCAGAATTAAGCTCAAGCTTTTGCACCATCACCTGGACAATGTCTGTACCATCATCGTTATGAAAATAAATATTGTTGTTGTTGTTGTTGTTGTATGGCGCCCCTGATCGCCGAGTTGCCACCCCAGTCAAATTCCCTTAAAATACTTTGGCTTTGGCATTATGTAATATTTAATTACGGCGCTGTTCCGCAAGGTGGGCAATTCTTGTCGCTTTCTGCGGACAACTGCTGAAACGGCACGCTCTTCGTCAGCAGCTGGGGTCATGTTGGATTGACGGCGATTTTGTTTGTTTTTAGGAACCGGTCGTCATTGAAGGCATCCCGGTCAACCTGATGATCGTCCCGGTCAACCTAGACAAATGGCATTCGACTAGCAAGTGGCAATGGAGTTCATGAGCTTTATCCAGCACCATTTGAGGCGTTCAACTTTTGAATTTAGCCATACCTTAAGCTAGCGGTGAGTCGATGCGTGTCGTAATAGTGGACGATGTGATAGAGCATGTCATTGAAGCTCATCATTGTCGGTGCATCACTCGGCGTCATGCGGTATTCAATACACGGCCGTACAGTGAGCAGTTTTTTTCCAGTTTGTCCCACTTAAGGGCTAGTGTATTTTCACCTCTGAAGCACAAATCACATAACAAGCACATAGCTCATAACGAAACATCAAAAATCAGCACAAACAATAACCCTTCAAAACACCTTAACACAAAAAAGGAACTCGGCAACCACCAACCAAACCAAGCAAACAGTGCTAACCGGCTCACAGTCACAATACAGTCGGCATCGTCTCCCGCACGGCGCACAGTCTCCCACTTGTTTGCATCTCCCTATGGTCAGTCTCTACTGATAACCCCCGCCCACGCCGCCTCGCGTTAATACGCACTTCGGTATGCGGGGCGGCGCTCCCGCTGTTAGCCACCGGCCGGGCGCGTGAGCCGCCAACCGGCTGTGCTGGCGGCGCCCCGCCCGCCCGGCCGGCCGACCGGCCGCCTCCGCAGAGTATGCTCATGGGGGCCGGTCTCGGGTTAGCCCGGTCAGCGGGTGGGCGGGGGCTTCCACACCACCACACAACACACCTTCGATTTTGTATTTTGTTTAGTTTTGTTTATTAAAAACAATGCTTTGTGGTGCATAAAATTAAAGATTTTGTATTTCATTTTGTCCTTTTTTTAAAGAAACTTCTGTGTAATGTGTAATGTGCTACTCTATGCTATGCAGACCATCCCACTTTAAATGCCATTGCTCATATGTGTCGTTCGTTTTACTTACATGTCTTTCAATAGAATAATGACTTCGTAAAGCGTTTTCGAAGCGCCCCACCTCCGGTTCTGTCTGATCCAGTTTGGCGAACCATATACATTGAATAGCTATGATATTGATCAATCCTATGATACTTCTCTCGTCGTTATCCGGAAATATGCAGTTAATTTGTTCGCTTCTTATGTTGAATGTGTACTTCTGCAGTAATAATGTTTGTATATTTGAAAAGAAAGCACGTACCTTCTCACAGTTCATGAATAAATGACCAAGAGTTTCTACGGTTGTATCGCAAAAAGTACACTGACTAGAGTCAGATAAACCTACTCTTAATAAAAAACTATTAGTTGGCAGAATACGATTGACTATCCTATAATGTAGTGACTGCAACGAAGTCGAAAGAGTAATTTGTCTCATGGTAGCGAGGGTGCCGCTTCGATAGCTCTGAGTTTCGTTAAGCCATTTATCTTCTATTTTTCTGGCAATGTCTTCATTTTTTCCGTTAAGCTTTGTCAATAATGTGTGGCTCACCACCTGGCTGAGATTCTTCGAATGCAAAACTACATATGTCCTTGGCGGTATCGCTGGTAAAGCATTGCCGCTGTTTCTGTTTTTAATTAGGCTAAGTATCGGCGCCATTTTTAGTCTAATGGAATTATAATCAATAACATTTACTCGGATGCTATACTTATCTTCTATTTCTGCTTGTGACAACAGATTGTTGCCATTCAGTAAATCACTCACAAAAAATAATCCCCTTACACGCCAACTCTTTTTGATAGAAAATTTGTACTTCAATACATCAGTACACCAAATAGATTCACTCATAACACCCTCAGATTTTTGCACATAGCATTCTGCAAACTTTGCCCACGCTTGCAACACATGTGCCCAAAATTTATTTTTGATGTTATCCGCTAGACTTTTAACATCGATGCACCATACCACGACAAATTATCGACATGTTGTTGCCAGCTATATCGGATGCCTGTTACCCAATTTGCTTCAGTGGAAAGGTTACATTGGAGTCGTTTTATCCAGGAACATGTTAGTGATGCCACGAAAATGTCGATATCAATCATCTTTATTCCATCATTCTGATACGGCTGGCATATTTTTGTTCGCCTGATCTTGTCTTGTTTGCCATTCCACAAAAACTTGAACAAAATGCTCTTAATTTTCGCCATAGTCTCAGGACGGGGAGTGGGTAGTGAGCTGAATAGTTTAACAAATTGTGATATTGCGAGGGCCTTGATTATAGTCACTTTGCCTAACATAGAAAGCTTTCGCATTCGCCAGAAATCCAATAATGTTTGTAAACTTTTGATTTTGTTTGGGAAGTTCAAATCCTCCATGTTTTCTGGATCAGCACTAAACACGACACCAAGAACCTTGAGTTCCTTTACCCATACTAATGGGAGATCCGCGCATACCGGTGTCTTTTGTGGTCCAAGCCACATGCATTTACATTTACTGATGTTTGGTTTGAGACCTGAGAACTTACTGTACTCTCCTAGCTGCTGCATAATTGTGCGAATATCTGGGTTTCGTCCTTCTAGAAATACGATGGTGTCATCCGCGTACTGGGAAATTTTTAACTTGCTCTCGTTCGTTAATCTAATGCCTCTAAATGCCGTCTTTCTAAGGAAGTTTGCGAGAATTTCAACGGCTAGAATGAATATTAGGCCAGATGCCGGGTCGCCCTGGCGGAAGCCCCTACTGTGTATTATTTTTTCTCCGAGGTGCCCATTGAGCATGATTCTGGAAAAATTGTCATTATTTGTATACAACAGGTCAAACAACTCCATAAACTTTCCTCCGAATCCCACGGACTCAAAAACGCACTTAGTGTATTCCCAGTTCAGGGAATTAAAGGCGTCTTCAAAATCGATTGATAAGATGGCCCCATCCAGCTTTCGGGCATTAAAGTGATCAATAATGTCGTAAAGCAGTCTAGTATTTTCCCCGATATATCTACCCTTCAAGTAAGCAGTTTGATCGGGACTAATAAGAGACGTTGCCACCAATTTTAGGCGTTCCGATAACACGCTTGATAACATTTTGTACTGAACGTTGAGCAAACTGATCGGACGCCATCCTTTAACGCGATCGCTCTGTCCGTTTGTCTTTGGGATGAGCGTAATTATTGCTTCTCGCTGTGTCACCGACAGAGAGTGCGTACTTAATGCATGTTTAAACGATTGCCACAAAAATCCTTTTAGGTCAGGGAAGAAAAACTTAAAGAAACCCGCAGAGAAGCCAGTTGATCCCGGAGAGCGATCATTTGCCATCCTGTACAACGCTTTCGAAAGTTCCTCCTCTTTAATTGGTTCATCGAGCAGCGCACTTTGGTGTGGTGTAAGTCTACGTTCAACATTACGCGCGACAAAATCTGTAATGTCCACTCTTAATCGCCCCTCATTGCTCTCAATCATGGCTCTTTGGAAGTGTTTCGTCAGGTAATTGAGGACATTTTTCTCGCCTGAAATTAGACAATCATTTTCCCTCAAGAACGGTATTGCCTTTTTTACCCAATTTTGTTTTTCTAGATTTAAAGGGAAATAATGACCTTTTTCCACTAAAATGGAGTTAGCACTTGAAATCGCCAGACGAGATCAAAATATATTGTAAATTCATCACATTTTGCATGAAAACTTTCCTACCGAAAGATATTTCAAGTTAAAGTTGATAAGCGTTCCACACTTTTAACGACCGGTACTTGCACTATTTCTGACCTTTTGTCAAGTACTTTTGGTCCTCATCAAACTGCGGGCTTTTCCCGTATTATTTTTTTACGCAATGGAGTGGAAAATATATTGTGCGTTCTGCTTGTTGTGATTATATGCCCGGCGATCTTCTAAAACTAACAGCGATTGGAAAAAGTGGCAATAAAATCGGAAGCTCATCGATGCACATCAATAGTTAGTGGTTGCGACCCTCAATTTTTGCAATTCGATTCATTTGTTTTCAACATTAGGAGTTGTGTATAGTTTGTCTGTGGCTGTATATAACACTATGCTTTATTTTATCATGAAAAATAATAATTTTTCCCAAAAAAACTAACGAACAATAACACAAAACTGGCAATTAAATCAGAAGCTCATCGATGCACATCGACGGCGACCTATTTAGCGTCGGCGATTTGTTTACAAAGTCATTGTCATGCTTCTCGGCGCACTTAACCATCTCGGCGCACTTGGCGAGTTGTTCCTGATTAGTATACCCAAGTCCCGTAGCAGGCTTTGTTAATGACGTCATTGGTGCCATTCTTGTGTAGCATTGCAAAATATATCTGATTTCGAGTTGAAAGCTAATTAAAGACTTATTCAAATGATTGTTTTTAAGTTTGAATTTTCTTGTTAATCATTATTAAAGGTATTTTATCACTGTATTTCATAGTAGTTGACACTTCAGAAACTTGTGACGTAATAATATTGTATCCAATATGCATTTCCCTCACCTTTTGCCATTGTGGCGCAGTGCCGAGTGCTTTGCGAATACTAACTTGCCTGGGGTTCAATTCATTCCGCTCTTATTTTATTCGAGTTGGTATAGTTTGCATGTTGTTGTTATTCATGACTTATACTGATAGTCAGTCATGCATCACGGATGCTTCACGGATTGCTTCACGGATCAGAGCGCTGCTCGAACGCACGCTAGTAGCGCTTTCGTTCTCCATGGCAACCAGGCGTGAGCCAATGAAAAGCCAGAACGTATTCCCTTTCTGGCTTTTGATTGGCTGACGCCTGGTTGCCATGGAGAACGAAAGCGCTACTAGCGGGTGTCCGAGCAGCGCTCAGTTTGATCGGAAATGTCACAGAGGCTCCACAAATGCCGCACTCGATGTTAACAATGGTAGGGAAGGACGAATTTGTCAATGACCTTCATGATGTACACAAGGTACTTGTTTTGTATTTCTTCCAAACTTACAACTTTGAATTTGGGAATAATTTTATTTAATTCTTAAATTTAAATAAAATAATTTTAAAAATATAACGGGAGCCTAAGAAATTGTTGCTAACAAAATCAAAAGGTCATTATTTCCCTTTAAGAAATATTTCGATGACCTTTCACCCTTTTCGTGCCAATTACACCTGGACCTAGTGATCATGCCATCAGTTTTAATGTTTCTAATTTTCTCTAATTCCTCCTTCGCCCTTTTTAACTCCTGTTTGTCCGTGTCAGGTACTGTGTGCAACCTACTTTCAATATCTCGGATTTTGCTAAACAGCTCTTTCTCCGATATTCTCCTTGCTTTTTCTTTCGCCTTGGAGTAATATACTGTTTCGCTTCTGATATTAACTAGGAGTATATCTAAAAATAGTGTATCATTAATAGTGAACTCCACGCTTTCCTGATGGTCTCGGACAAATATTTCGTCATACACTGGAACCGCGTATTGTCGAACGGTTTGTGCAATGACTGACTTTATTCGGGCTATGTAGTCCGTTTCCTTCAAAAGGGACAGGTTGAATTTCCAGAGTCCATTACCTCTCTTTTCTTGAAGACTATCACACTCAATAGATATGATGGCGTGATCTGACCGGAATGTGTTCTCGATTTGGCAGCGTCTGATCAGTGGGATCATGGACCGACTGATGATAAACATGTCCAATCTGGCCATTTTATCTAGCCGTCCGTTAAACCAAGTGTATTGTTTCCTCTCCGGGTTTTGTTCGCGCCACACATCAATCAAGTCATGCTCCGACATAATTTGACGGATAACATGTCTGGCATTATGGTTGTGCTCTCTACGATAATTATGGGTATCTTTGGCTTGATCCATTACTAAATTGAAATCACCGCATACGACAACCGAGCCTCCGCTTGCCTGTCGGTCTCTAACTAACGTTTTAAGCGCTTCGTAAAAATCAGGATCATCACTATTAGGTCCATAAATGTTAATCACCGTCATACAGTGAGCAGTTGGTGTGTGAACGTGACAGGAGGTTCAGTAGCGATACCGGCAGTGTCCTATAGAAGTGGGCATTATGGGTGGAGAACGGCACTTCATTGATACAATTATCTACAATATCCCATTCCTGAGTTACAGCTCCACCAGAGCACGCCAACCACCTAACTTGCCCTCAGTTTCCATCCACAAGCTATCGAGTTAAATATATTTTACCTGTTTACAACTTTGATGAATTTTCTCTCCCAGTTGATACACTTCAGCTCGCAAATGTACGCGTAGTCTTTGTAGATTTAATTTTATACTCTGCGCCATGTTTGAAAACAATCGCAGCACTGCAGCAAGCCCGCAACCCTCGTCTGCCCGAATACATCTGACCACGCAGGACTGCGCAGGACTTTCTGGCAACTATTTCAAAGTTGCGCACTATCAGCATCGGACCTTGCCAACTTGGCCTGGACAGGACTTCTACACTGTACTGTACATCGAGCTCGAGCCAAACTTTCAGCCTCCAACTCGTATACTTGATCTGTAGCGGTTTACAGGCAAGACGACAGAGACAGACGGACGAACCTTACTAAAAAAAGTGTATTATATATAAAACGTGTTTTCAGTGCTATTGTACATCATACTACATATACATACTACAGTGAGGCCGGCGGCAGCTCGGCTAGCGCGAGCAAGACCGGCGGTAGCCTAGCCGGCAGACACCAACCAGTCCGGCACCGCGAGCTCCGGCGCAAGCTAGACACCGCACGCTGTGCGCCGGCGTCATCGGCGCGGAGATCCACTAGTATCTAAAAACGTGTCTTCAGTGCTTCATATTTGTACTGTACATCATACTTCATATTTGTACTGTACATCATACTACAGTTAGGCCGGCGGCAGCTCGCAGACCGGCGGTAGCCTAGCCGGCAGACACCAGTCCGGCACCGCGAGCCCCGGCGCATGCCAGACGCCGCGCGCCGTGCGCCGCCGGAGGCCAGCCTGATCCGTGGACAGAGAATCCTGGAAGAACAGGGAGTTGCGGTGTTCCCTGCTCTTGAAAGACATGTTAGACAAATAACGAGTATACTCTTGAATTCAGGAACGCATGCTACTACACACTACATACCAGTTTTCAGCGGCGTGCAGCGCCGTTGCCCATACCACGAGCTCTCTGTCCATCGACCAGTTGAGTAAGTGCGCGCATCATCTGGCCACACAGGCTGTGCTGTGCTACCTGTTCTTCCAGGACTCGCTGCCCACGGATCAGGCTGTCCTCCGTGGCCTGCATCGCAGCCTGGTTCGCAGCCTGGTTCGCAGCCTGGTTCGCAGCCTGGATCGCCGCGTCCTGAGTCAGGCTGGCCTCCATGAGCGTGACCAGCCTGTCCAGTGGATCTTCGCGCCGATGACGGCGGCGCACGGCGCGCGGCGTCTGGCTTGCACCGGGGTTCGCGGTGCCGGACTGGTGTCTGCCGGCTAGGCTACCGCCGGTCTGGCTCGCGCTAGTCGGGCTGCCGCCGACCTCACTGTCACTTGCCAGACTACCGCCGGCCTGGGTGGTTCTATGCTGGCTACCGCCGGCCTGGCTTGCGCTAGCCTGACTGCCACCGGCCAGGCTGGTGCTAGTCTGGCTAGCGCCCGCCGGGCTGACACTAGCCAGGAGGCTACCGCCGGCCTCGATGTCACTTGCCGGGCTGTCGACGGCCAGGGAACTTTCTACCGCGCTGCTCGTGGTCGAGCTTGATGGCCGTGTAGGAACACGATACGGCGCAGCCCTTTGGCCATACACCGACGAGGCGCTGCTCTCCGTGAAGTCGGCGGACGCCGTTCTTCGCTGGCTGTTTGGCCGACTACCGCTCCGCCCTGCCACCGCTGGGTTCAGTGCAGGCGCAGCAGAAGCTCTTGCGGGAGAGCAGCCGCTCAGAAGCGACTCCATCGCTGTGGAAAACAGCAAAACATTACATAACCTCGATTTTCCCTATTGAACTCAAACATTCCCTTTACATATCCAGAATGCCGACCATTTACAAATTTGAAGACTTCAATTATATCTCCTCTTAGCCTTCTATATCTAAGTGAAAACATACCCAGTTTCTTTAATCTATCTTCATAAGGTAAACTACCAAGACAATTAGCCATTTTTGTTGCCCTTTTTTAACTCTTTCTAACGACCAGCAATCTTTCTCATATGTTGGAGACCAGGCTTGTACACAATACTTGAAATATGGTCTAACATATGCACAATACAGTTTTGTTATTACTTTTCACTCTTGTAGGAAACATTTGTTAATGGCCCCTAGCATTCTAAGTGCCTTTTTCCTAGCTTCTACAACCTAGTCTGACGCTGATAGTCTATTGTTTACCATGACAACTAAATCTCTTTCCTTTTCAATCTGCTCCATTTTCTGCCCACCCATTTCATACCTATGTTTACTGCTAACCCGTCCAGCGTGCATAATCTTACATTTACTCAAATTAAAACATTATATTAAATATTAAAATTAAATGAGGTATTCAAAAGTCATTTCTTTCTCATGTCATTCACAGCTGGACCCCACCTCGTGTTAATTTACATCTACCTACATTCATACTTATCAATATGTTTTTTTGGCATCATCAAAATAACACATGAGTGATATTACTCAGCTGTTAACGGCGCAGTAATTCATGAATCGATCTGAGAAAACTCACAAAAACAACACCGCTCCCCTAGTCAGCATCCACATCAACAGTCAACACCTCACCTGTTGTCAAACTTTTGCACTGTTGGGCTTTGGCACTGTTGAGTACCGAACAACTTTTGGCAGAGAAAACTCTGTTGGAAATGCTGCCATATGCTTCCAACTCCATGCTAAATCGGGATTGGCGCTCGTAATCTTCCTTTTGAATCCGGATTACAGGATCCGATCCTCTTCGCCAAATGAGGCGTTTCCATGGGCTTCCATGGCCACGCGAATCCCGATTATGAGCAAATCCGGATTCACTAATCCCATGGAAACGGGGCTCATGTCGGCTGGTGGCAGTGGCGTCGCCGAGCATATTTGAGTGTGTAGGTCGGCAGAAATGACGAAAAGATGTACCCCCATTTTTTACGTGTATTATGCCTTCGCAGCATTTTTATGTGGATTTTCATGCTATAGTAGGTACTTGTTATTCAGCGCCGGCAAGCGGCGCAATTTTTTTTACCGGTTTTCCTGATAAAACCCAGAAATATAGGCGGCGGACATGTATAGGATAAGAAGCTAAAAATGCTATACATTCAATTCAGCGTTACAAGGAACCGAATACGATGACGTTGGCTTCGTTATGATGATGGCCACCGATGTGACGACGCGAAGCGGCGTGGAAATTTTAATTTTAGGTCGTGGAAAACGAAATTTTAATATTGCAACCAGACCGTGAGTGGAGCCACCAAATAACTCCTTTTAACCCCTTTTCCTGGTTACACATCTCCGTATGATGAAACAAATTGAAATGAAGGTAGTTTTCATATACACTAGCCTCGGATAGTAAATCACGATGACCGGTGGCAGTCAGCGTTCAATAGTAGTATATGATAATACAAACTAAGATAATAAGATAAAAGATAATAATACATATGAACCAAACTGTAACAAACAACTAGTAACAGTGCAAATGGTTTGAAAGCAGCAAGGGGCAGAACGACTTTTCCACGCATAAATTGTCCCTTTGGATCTGGAGGAGACTGGAGGGAGATGGCTTGGGAAGATGGTCCTGGCCTGATTCCCACTATTAGCTCTTCGGTCCAGCAAGCTGGGCACCTCTGGAGCAACTTACGGGTGCCGATGTCCGCGTCTTTGCGTTCGCGTCGCCTTTTTCGGAACTCGGCAGACTAGCTAAACATGAAGCCCGCTTGAAAGTTAATATTTTATGAAGCGAGTGGGCCCTGGTGGAATTCATTTTCCCATTTTCCAAATTTGTATAAGCAATTGCGAAACTTGTGTCATGCCGCGAAGCGGCGCGATATTTCCACTTTTTGACTGTGGATAGCTGAACTTTGACTTGCAAAGGCAATTGTTACGATACATTGTTAACTTCCCCCGCAAAAAGTGGTGTGGTGGGGGGGTCAACCATCCCAACCTTCGGAGAGTGGGAGGTCGGGGGACCGTCCCCCCGACCCTCCCGTCGGCGACGCCCCTGCATGTTACGGATGCAATTTCCTTCGTTTTCCTTTCGGAGCAGCAGTGTGTCGAAGGGAAAACGAAGGCAATTTCATCCGTAACTGACTGAGCCCATTTCCACGTCGCAGGGGATCCTATTCAGTTGAGGCATAGGCGTAACCAGGGGGGGGGGGGGGCAAACGGGGCAATTGCCCCCTCATGAAGGTCTGTACGTGCCCCCTTGGCCGTATGTGCTCATTTGGAAATAGGGCGCGAAGGGCACTATTTCGAGAAGAAAAAATAAATATTCTTTTTTGTTGATTTGTTTTTGAAAATATGCCCCTCTAAAAAGATAGTGGGCCAAATCCGATTAGTTTTTTTTGGGGTAGGGGTACCTTATGCCCCCTGATAAAATCCCCCCCCCCCTAGAGTGAATCCTGGGTACGCCACTGAGTTGAGGGTCTTCAGCCCCCCCCCCCCCCCACACACACACACAAACACACTCTTGCCTTCAGCCACCCCAACTTGGACGAGGAAGTAGGTCAAATCCGGGGAGAAATCCGTATTTTGGTGGATTTTGATGGTACTTTAAAGGGAAATGATGACCTTTTGATTTTGTTAGCAACAATTTCTTAGGCTACCGTTATGGTTTTAAAATTATTGTATTTAAATTTAAGAATTAGATACAAATATTCCCAAATTCAAAGTTGTAAGTTTGGAAAAAATACAAAACAAGTACCTTGTGTACTTCATGAAGGGAAGGTCATTGACAAATTCGTCCTTCCCTACCATTGTTTACATCGAGTGCGGCATTTTTGAAGGCTCTGTGACGTTTCTGATCAAACTGAGCGCTGCTCGGGCACACGCTAGTAGCGCTAGTAGCGTTTTCGTTCTCCATGGCAACCAGGCGTCAGCCAATCAAAAGCCAGAAAGGGAATACGTTCTGGCTTTTCATTGGCTCACGCCTGGTTGCCATGGAGAACGAAAGCGCTACTAGCGCTACTAGCGTGCGTTCGAGCAGCGCTCTGATCCGTGAAGCAATCCGTGAAGCATCCGTGATGCATAACTGACTATCAGTATAAGTCATGAATAACAACAACATGCAAACTATACCAACTCGAATAAAATAAGGGCGGAATGAATTGAACCCCGGGCAAGCTAGTATTCGCAAAGCATTCGGCACTGCGCCACAATAGCAAAAGGTGAGGGAAATGCATATTGGATACAATATTATTACGTCACAAATTTCTGAAGTGTTAACTACTATGAAATACAATGATAAAATACCTTTAATAATGATTAACAAGAAAATTCAAACTTAAAAACAATAATTTGAATAAGTCTTTAATTAGCTTTCAACTCAAAATCAGATATATTTTGGAATCCTACACAAGAATGGCACCAGTGACGTCATTAATAAAGCCTGCTACGGGACTTGGGTATACTAATCAGGAACAACTCTCCACAATGGTAAGTGCGCCGAGAAGCATGACAATGACTTTGTAAACAAATCGCCGACGCTAAATAGGTCGCCGTCGATGTGCATCGATGAGCTTCCGATTTAATTGCCAGTTTTGTGTTATTGCTTGTTAGTTTTTTGGGGAAAAATTATTATTCTTCATGATAATATAAAGCATAGTGTTATATACAGCCACAGACAAATTATACAAAACTCCTAATGTTGAAAACAAATGAATCGATTTTCAAAAATTGAGGGTCGCAACCACTAACTATGCCGCCGTTGATGTGCATCGATGAGCTTCCGATTTTATTGCCACTTTTTCCAATCGCTGTTAGTTTTAGAAGATCGCAGGGCATATAATCACAACAAGCAGAACGCACAATATATTTTCCACTCCATTGCGTAAAAAAACAATACGGGAAAAGCCCGTAGTTTGATGAGGACCAAAAGTACTTGCAAGTTGCAAGTACCGGTCGTTAAAAGTGTGGAACGCTTATCAACTTTAACTTGAAATATCTTTCGGTAGGAAAGTTTTCATGCAAAATGTGATGAATTTACAATATATTTTGGTCTCGTCTGGCGATTTCAAGTGCTAACTCCATTTTTGTGGAAAAGGTCATTATTTCCCTTTAAACGATCTTCCCTGGGAAGCTGGGAAAATCGCTTAAAGTACCATCAAAATCCACAAAAATACGGATTTCTCCCCGGATTTGACCCACTTCCTCGTCCAAGTTCGGGTGGCTAAAGGCAAGAGTGTGTTTGTGTGTGTGTGTGTGGGGGGGGGGCTGAAGACCCTCAACTCAGTGGCGTACCCAGGATTCACTCTAAGGGGGGGGGGATTTTATCAGGGGGCATAAGGCACCCCCACCCAAAAAAAACTAATCGGATTTGGCCTACTATCTTTTTAGAGGGGCATATTTTCCAAAACAAATCAACAAAAAAGAATATTCATTTTTTCTTCTTCTCGAAATAGGGCCCTTCGTGCCCTATTTCCAAATGAGCACATACGGCCAAGGGGGCACGTACAGACCTTCATGAGGGGGCAATTGCCCCGTTTGCCCCCCCCCCCCCCCCTGGTTACGCCTATGCCTCAACTGAATAGGATCCCCTGCGACGTGGAAATGGGCTCAGTCAGTTACGGATGAAATTGCCTTCGTTTTCCCTTCGACACACTGCTGCTCCGAAAGGAAAACGAAGGAAATTGCATCCGTAACATGCAGGGGCGTCGCCGACGGGAGGGTCGGGGGGACGGTCCCCCGACCTCCCACTCTCCGAAGGTTGGGATGGTTGACCCCCCACCACACCACTTTTTGCGGGGGAAGTTAACAATGTATCGTAACAATTGCCTTTGCAAGTCAAAGTTCAGCTATCCACAGTCAAAAAGTGGAAATATCGCGCCGCTTCGCGGCATGACACAAGTTTCGCAATTGCTTATACAAATTTGGAAAATGGGAAAATGAATTCCACCAGGGCCCACTCGCTTCATAAAATATTAACTTTCAAGCGGGCTTCATGTTTAGCTAGTCTGCCGAGTTCCGAAAAAGGCGACGCGAACGCAAAGACGCGGACATCGGCACCCGTAAGTTGCTCCAGAGGTGCCCAGCTTGCTGGACCGAAGAGCTAATAGTGGGAACCAGGCCAGTACCATCTTCCCAACCCATCTCCCTCCAGTCTCCTCCAGATCCAAAGGGACAATTTATGCGTGGAAAAGTCGTTCTGCCCCTTGCTGCTTTCAAACCATTTGCACTGTTACTAGTTGTTTGTTACAGTTTGGTTCATATGTATTATTATCTTTTATCTTATTATCTTAGTTTGTATTATCATATACTACTATTGAACGCTGACTGCCACCGGTCATCGTGATTTACTATCCGAGGCTAATGTATATGAAACTACCTTCATTTAAATTTGTTTCATCATACGGAGATGTGTAACCAGGAAAAGGGGTTAAAAGGGGTTACTTGGTGGCTCCACTCACGGTCTGGTTGCAATATTAAAATTTCGTTTTCCACGACCTAAAATTAAAATTTTCACGCCGCTTCGCGTCGTCACATCGGTGGCCATCATCATAACGAAGCCCATGCGAGAAAAAGGAGGTAAGTTTCCGCAAATCATCAACGGCAGTAACAGTTGCGTGTTTATACACCATCATTATGGGGCCCGGTCCTGTCAGAGGGTGCAGAACTTATCAAAGGGCCCCGTTACCAGCCCCCTCTCCTTTCATATATTCTACGCCTTTGTTTGGTACCTGGGAAATTCCACGATAAATCGACCAAAAGTAATTAAATTTGACACCCTCATATTTGGTAAAATTCTTCAAATGGGTGTATAGGGTAGTCTTGGGCTCTAAAGCAAGCTGCGACAATCTTATTTTTTTAGATCAACGGTCACCGAGTTATAGCCTCGGGCTTTTTTGAGAGGTCATGTAAGGCCATCTTTGATCGCCTGTAGCTTGGTAACGAACAGCACGAACGTAATATAATTGCATACGGTTAAACTCGCACTGACGCGATGAATATTTTGTCAATTTAGGATTTGCCTCCTTTTTTGACCCAGTGACCTCGTCAAGGACGTATAGCCCGCAAATACGGCAAATGCGGTATGCTCGAATCGTGATGCCCCACTTAGGGAAATTGTGAAACACGATGCCCCCAAATTAGTGTCGTGCTACCAACTTTGTGAGAGGCGTGATCCCCCTAGTGGAAAATATGATGCCCTTAGTGGGAGATGTGATGCTACTATACTGGAAGATGTAATGTCATTGGTAAAAGGTGGAATGTCCCTTGTAGAAGATGTGATGCCCTTGTGGAAGATGAGATGCCCCTAGTTGAAAATATGATGACCTGGTGAAAGGATGCGATACCCTAACTGGAAGATGTGATGCCCCCATTGCAAGATGTTAAGACCCTATTGTTGAACAGGGGCGGATCCCCAGGGGACAAGGGGCAGTGGCGTCGCCGAGCATTTTGAGTGTGTGTGTGTGTGTGTGTGAGGGGGGGGGGGGCTGAAAATCGGGAAAAATGTACCCCCATTTGTTGCGTGTATTTAAGCCTTTGCAGATTTTTTAATGTGGATTTCCATGTTATCTTAAGTTTACTTGTTATTTAGCGCCGTCAAGCGGCGCGATTTTTTTACGGGTTTTCCTGATAAAACCAAGAAATATAGGCGGTGGTCCATGTAAAGGATAAGAAGCTAAAAATGCGATAAATTCAATTCAGCGTTACGAGGAACCGAATACGATGATGATGGCTTCGTTATGATGATGGCCACCAATGTGACGCCGCGAAGCGGCGTGAAAATGTTAATTTTAGGTTGTGGAAAACGAAATTGTAATATTGGAACCAGACCGTGAGCCAAGCCTCAGGTAACCCCTTTTCCTGGTTATACATCTCGGTATGATTAAAAATATTGAAATGAAGGTAGTTTTTCATATACATTATTAGCCTCGGATAGTAAATCACGATGACCGTCGGCAGTCAGCGCTCAATAGTACATTATGATAATAATAGCTGTATACATATGAACCAAACTGCAACACACAACTAGTAACAGTGCAAATGGTTTGCAAGCAGCAAGGGGCAGAACGACTTTCCCGCGCATAAATGGTCCCTGTGGATCTGGAGGAGCCTCTGGGGGCTTGGAGCGATGGTCCTGGCCTGGACCCTATACTATTAGCTCTTCGGTCCAGCAAGCTGGGCACCGCTTGAGCAGCTTCCGGTTGCCGATGTCCGCGTCTTTTCTTTTGCGTCGCCTTTTTCGGAACTCGGAAGACTAGCTAAACATGTAGCCCGTTTGAAAGTTAATATTTTATGAAGGGAGTGGGCCCTGGCGGAATTCATTTTCCCATTTTCCAAATTTGTATAAGCAATGCGAAACTTGTGTCATGCCGCGAAATTTCCACTTTTTGACTGTGGCTAGTTGAACTTTGGCTGCTGCAAAGGCAATTTTGTACGATCAATTGTGTGTGTGTGTGTGTGTGTGTGGGGGGGGGGGGGGGGTCAACCACCTCTCCTTCTGAGAGTGGGGGGTTCGGGGGACCGTCCTCCCCGACCCTTCCGTCGGCGACGCCCCTGCATGTTACGGATGAAATTTCCTTCGTTTTCCTTCCGGAGCAGCGGTGTGTCGAAGAGAAAATTAAGGAAATTTCATCCGTAACTGACTGAGCCCATTTCTACGTCGCAGGGGTGTTCCCCCCCCCCCCCCCCACACACACACACTTGGCTTCAGCCACCCCAACTTGGACGAGGAAGTGGCTTAAATCCGGGAAGAAATCTGTATTTTGGTGGATTTTGATGGTACTTTAAGCGATTTTCCCAACTCAGCCCCCCCCCCCACAACTTTTCTGGAGAAGCTACGCCCCTGCCACGTCGTATTTTTCATATTCCAATTTTGATTTTAATAGGAATTAAATGCAAACTAGAATCAGCTTCCGCCATAAAAAGTGTGTTTGGTGGGGGGAGGTCGGACGCCATAACAAAAATCAAAACCCACACTTGTATCATCAAGAATATCCTATAATAACATGATCCAGAAGTAATTGGACTAATATCATGCATATCCTTAGCATTTGTATATTTCCCCATTGACTTAGTATGGGGAGGTTACGAAATTGACCTGACCTTAGGTCACCGATATCAAAATTCCGAGATAAACGAATTGTAAGTACGTATGCCCTCATGACATCATGTAAGTTTCAAACTGATCGGTGAAAAACTCTGGCTTAAGCACAACTGCAAACATTTTTGGAGGTGGGGTCACTTGACCTGGTCTGGTGACCTGACCTGAGATGACCCTAGGTTAATTTTTTTTTCAAAGTGTGCGCAATTGATGTCATGACAGGTGTGCGAAAACTCGGCGGCGCTGTGCGGCGCCGTTTTTTCGCTATCTTTGAAAAACCTGGGGAGGGGGCGGAAATCAACCCCCCTGCAGTGCGCGGGTTAATGGCGTAGGCCTGTTTACTACTCAATCAGACTTAAAGGGAATAGGTTACCTTGAAAGTTGTCTTGAAATTCAACCATACGGTGCATCTTGAGCTCAAAACTACGAATGACTTTTGTTTGGACAACTGATGGATATATGTGGAGAAAGAAGTACACTTCTCTTTGCATTTCACGAGAAATCATATGACAGCAGCTGGCGTTCTGGCTCCGCCTGGCGCCAAGTACAGTCTGCCAAGGGGCCGCCATTGATATAAGTACTCTGGGGCCGCCCGGGCGGCTGACCTTTAACCCGCCATTGGTTGGGGGGTTGTATCCCCCTGGCGGACATTCGCAATAGCTCAGAAACTAATAGCGCTATCAACGTAAAACTTCGGATATAAGTCTCCTACATCAATTATACGTCTTCTGTGCGAAAATAAAGAATTTTGGCGATTTTTTTATCTCGAAATATAGCGAATTTAGTGAGTTACACACGAGTTTGACACAAAAATCAGCTACACTTTGCCAACACGTAGAAATTCCATATTTAAAGCAAAATGCAATCGAAGAACGCCAAAAGATAGCGAATTGCCAGAGCTACCAACTGGCTAGCTCGGATTTGTGAAAATTCTGGTTTTTGACCCCCAATTTTTTGTTTTTTGTTTTGTTTTGTTTTTGCCTTCAAAATCTACATTTTCAAATATTTTCAAAAAAAACAGAAGATATGTTGAGAAACCACATGTAGACAATAACCAAACCAAATTTAAAGTCAATATCTTTATTTTTGACTGACTTATCGCTCCCTAAGTATGAGTAACTCATGACGTCATATTTTGAAATCGCGTTTTGTCTTTGAATGACTATATACAAACAAATAAATGCCAGCATTGCATTTCGGAGACAAAACTGGTCTAGACACATGCCTTGTTTATTTATATTGATCAATTTCACATTTTGACCTTATTTGACCTGACCTTCACCATATATGGTGTTATATTGTGAAAATGACTGCAACTGTCGAACTATACGTGTAAAATAACCCATGCAACATGAGTCGCATGGCTTTCGTACACCTGTGACCTTTTGTGACCTGACCTTGACCTTTGCTTACAATTTCACTTTTGCTTATGCGGGATATGTACTTTGAGAGCACTTTGTGCTATAATAGTCGCAATCTAAGGCTTTGGGCGAAAAGTATGGCCCAAAAACTCAAATATCTCAATTTTATCTTTGACCTGACCGTGACCTGAGATGACCTTATTTGGAAAATGTTGTGTATACTTTGGATGCGTCTCGTTCAGAGCTTTCAATTGCCGCCTTGCGCGTCCCGCTGCGGTTATTGGTTCGAAAGATAGCCGGGGGGGGGGGGGCGAAAAACGCCCCCCCCCCCCCCAGCCAATGGCGTTCGGCTGAGACCCCTATTAGTAAAGTAACCTTGGAGACCCCAGCCAATGCTGGGTTACCATGGGGTTTTGAACTGAGATAGCAGATTTGTAGAACAGATCGAAAACCCGGTTGTGGTGAAATAATTACCTCGCTACGCTAAATAATTTCGACACAGGACTAGTGGGCCCCTTTTAGAAGAAATTTCATTTCCCCGAAACTTGTTTCGGGTCCTCACAACGGTTGTTTACGTTACAAGCAGCCTGCGTATATATGTCTTAAGTCCGTCGTTATTGTGTGCAATAGTTTTAATATCCAAGCTAACATATACCATACCATATGCATTAGGGTGTATCATCCGGAAAACAACTCAACATGTGTATACGATATTATTTGTCACTGGCCACTATGGAGCCGGAATATGCCATTACACAAAATATGACTAAAAAAGCTGAGCCTGAGCCGAGCAAATTTTTTTTACTTTTAACAGTGACGCCCGACGTTGAAGTCTCCCCGCTAGTTACGCGCGCACAACACCACGCGGCGACGGGAGCCGTGCCGCCACGGTCAGGTGTGTTTTTGCGTCCACTAATGCGACTTTAACATCAAATATCGGATAATTAACGACAGGTATACCTTTCATTTATATATTTTAGCCAGGGACTTCACGAAAGACTGCTTGCTGTCGATGCTTGGCAGCTGGTCGCGGTGCGCGAGCCGGCTGCTGATCCAGCCATGTCGGCGTTCCTCGCCGAGCACCGAGCCGGCTGCCTCGGTTACCACCTTCACAGCCCGCTCCACCGCCACCGTGTGGACGGGGAATGCGGCGATCTGGAGTGGCTGGCAGCAGATGTCTTGTAACTCGGCGTCTGTGAGGTCGTTCGTCAGCGGCGGCTCGGTGATTAACTCCTTCTCCCACTATAGCAGCTCCGTGTAATGGGTGGCGGCGAAGTTGATAGTCGGGAGCTTGAAGGGTCTGACTCTCTCTTGCGGCTGCTGCCGACACCGCCGAATCGCATCCACGGCCCGGAATCGCACCACAGCGTCAGGGTCTGCCACCATGGCCAGCAAAACGGCCTCCGGATGAGCCCAGTAGGCGCTCCGCTGCACCACCTGTCTGATGACATCCTGCAGCTGAGTGGGCAGCATCCGCAGCAGCTCCACGCTCCGCATGACGTTTAAGGCGCCGCTGGTGCAGGTGCTGTTGGCCCTGATGTGGAACCACATGGGGTTCATCAAAAATCCCACCAGCTGAGTCAGCTCGGCCGACGGCGACGATGAGCCGATGTAGAGGCGCAGCAGTCGCGCGGCCAGAGTAAGCCACCTGTGATGCCCGTCAACACTGTGCTAGATGACAAGCTCCAAAAAACGTAAGAGTGTCACAAAAATGGGTGGGAGGCGGAAATAAAACCATTAAGTATAATTTAAAAAAGAAACAATGGCTAAATGAGCTATTCTTGTTTTGTTCAATCACTTTTCATCTAATATTTCAATACAAAATATTCGTGCATACCTGGCGTGATTTACAGGTCCGATCTTGCGATGCGCGTCGCTGTCATCCAGAAGTTTGCCGGCATGCACCCCCCTGGCGAGCCGGTAGAGCAGCTGCTGGTCGGTGCTGAGCTCAGTCGCCAGCTGGTCCGAGAGGTCTGGCAGGGGCCCCGCCACCGCGCAGAACGACTCCACTCCCAGGCGGTGGACCTCGCCACTAGCAGCCTTACCCAGCGGTCCCGAGAAGGACTTGGGCCCTGTGGTTGAGCCGTCCAGTTTGTGGAACACCGCCGGTAGGTGAAGCTCGTTCGCGTGGAGCTGGCAGACGAACCAGTGGACGGCGCGGGGCGAGTCTTGACCGAGCTCAAAGAGCCGGCACACGCCGCCATCCCTGCCGGTGTTAACGGCGGTGCCGTCACATCCGAGCACTCGGACGTCGGCGGCGTTGCCGATGGCGATGTCCGTCAGGTGTCTGGCTTGGTGGATTGCCCGTCCACTTTCCGGTGTAAAGTGTGTAAGATATTGTGAACCAGGCTCCAACACCACCGCCACATGCTCTTCCTTTTTTTTAGCTCGATTTCCCGATAAATGTTTGGTCTTCGCGGCCATCAAAATATAAAGCTTCGATGTGACCGTGCTGCTCGGCTCTCTCCGAGGCCGCCATATTTCTCACGCGCTCCCTTTCGCGGTACATTTGCATGGGATCTACTATGAGCTTTGTGTTGGTTTCCTAAATTCGGCCGATGTCTAGTTGGAAGCCGTTTACAATGGCGCATACAGAGCGGTGGGGGATGCCGCAACGATCAGCAGCAAGAGCCGTGTTAGTAAGCCTTTCTAAATTGCGCTCACCGGTACCGTCATCTTCGCTCCACTCCATATCAGAGCCTCCGGTGCCAGCTTGGTCGGTGGCGGTGCTGCTGGAGGCCGATGCACTGTGTGCCTCGGGGTTTTGAAGGCCAGACGGCCCGGGCTCGCTGCTGGTGGCTCTCGGCGACGGCGTCTCCGGACCGTGCTGTTCCCGGCACCTGCGTGCCGCGGCGACCCGCCGTCGGCGCGTCTCCTGATGGTCCGGCGTTCCCATAAACATTTTTCGAGGCCCCCTTTGATCGCGCAATAATTTTGCTTCCATCTGTGGCACCCGGTTTGCGTAGGGACACTTACAGGAACGTTCACTACTGCACTTGCACTGGCAATGTCAAACAGTTTTTCGAAAAACTTTTCGTTCATCTTCGACTTGGCCTTTTTTCCCTCACGATTTTGCCACCTTGTTTTGTTCAGCGTTTGAAATTTCGTGTAACATTCCGCAACTTTCTTATATACTGACAAATATTTCATAACGGGGATACCTTCGCTGGCCCATATGGCGATGATCTTCTCGGCGACCGGCTTAAAAACTGTGTTCATCTCCCTTCGAAACTTTGCAGGCCCGGAATGGATGAGCCTGATGTAGTTAACAACATCCTTATTGGTTGGTAACTGTTTTGCAGGCAGGTTATCGGGCGTCCCAAGAGAGAAGTGATTGGTCTTACTGCGAAGGGACATTTCCGTTTTGATGTCCGCCTGTGGGAGAGACGGGCAAAACTTAAATGCGGATGTTGATCGGTTGCGAGGGACCATGTATGTAATTTCAATTTTCAATAGATGGCAAACGTAAACCGACCGGCTTTACTGACCTGTGGTGAGCTGCTGAGATATGGCTGCTGCTCGACGCCTCGGCACTCTGATACACACTGAACGGGGGACGAAAAACAGCTAAACGATAGGGGTTATCCAGCCGAGTAAAGACCCTGGGTCCGTGTGGCGCCGCGCCAGTCCGCTGGGAAAGCAAACAAACGGGGGACGAGGGGTGCCGGCCAAGGGAAGGTTCTCTATTTGCACAACCTGTTTCTACGGGGTAGCCCATTAGCCAGAATCTATACCTACCCTGGCTTAAGCGTCTATGGAACAACCGAGGGCAGTTCAGCCGCCTCGCACAGTCCCTAAATTGCATAAAATCGATTTTGTTTAGGTCCTTACAGTTCTTTTGTAAGGACCTTTTTATTACGGATTTTATCTTAATTAGGATCATTATGCCAAATAATGGTCGTAGTAGAGGTAAATCCATCGTATATAATCGGCATGTCATGTGAAAGTCGCATTAGCAGGCTCTAAAACACACCTGACCTTGGGCGTGGCGGCGCGGCTCCCGTCGCCGCGTGGTGTTAGTGTGCGCGTAACTAGCGGGGAGACTTCAACGCCGAGCGTCGCTGTTAAAAGTCAAAATTGTTTTGCTCGGCGCAGGTTCAGTTTTTGAGTCAGATTTCTTTGTGTGATATTTTATAGATCCAA
>JAXIVJ010001697.1:87500-102500 GCA_036785665.1 Chirona hameri
ATATGCCAATATAATTTTGTAAATTTGCCGAACTCTGTCGACTTCTTGGGGTGGAAGGTGCAATATTTGTACACAATAACCATTGATCAAACGTTGCATTTTAAACAAGTCATTCCACTAAAAAAAAAATCGGGAACATTCGGTCCATTCACCTAGGTACGGGTCGAGGAGGGGGGGGGGGGGGGGGAGGGAGGGTGTGGGAGGGGGGAGGGGATAAAAGTGGTCAATTCGCATCCCATGGATTAATTAAGCATGTCACCCAAGTTTTACAACATTTAAATGTGAATATAAGCGACAGTGTTGAAACAAGAAACGGCGGTTTAAAATGCCATCCTATTGTGACTAACACCAGAGTAGCAGTCTCCATTATACCGTATGGGGAAAACTTCGGAGCCTTTGGGGCGGACGAAAAAATAAAGCTGGGGGGTTGACATTTTACATGCTTCCTATTGGGTCACCAAGCAATGGGAAAATACCAGGGGAGCGGGTCTGCCAAATACTTCATGAAATTTGACGGGGCCTAGTCCATCCTGAATTTCACCTATTGTCAAGGTAAATCAATATATGATGATGATGATGATGGGGATATTAATAGATCAAAATTTGTTAAATATCATGGAGGATCCTGGTCAGTGGACAGGGATGATTTTGAATGGGGAAAGAGATAATTTTCCCCTGTCTTCATGCAATACAATTTTAGCAAATACCTCTTCCCCTCTCATTTAAAAAAAAAAATCCCTGATCCTGGATTTTATTGGAACTCTATCTGAGAGCTTGCCAAATTATAGGTCAAATTTTGGATACCTAATGCCAACATTCTTGATGGATCAAGTATTGTTTCCAAAGTTTAGGGAAATGTATTTGCTGGATCTTGTTATCTTTTCCAGGTATCTTGGCACAATCTCTTTATCTCTATCACATATCAAATTAAATTAACAAAATTATGTTTAAATATTCAATACTGGCATAAAAACTGTGCCAATGTAAAATCATGTTGGATTCTGAACAATAACATACAATTTGTGGCATACTCAGACCAAAATAGCCACAGCATCCTGCATCTGTATTTGTAGTTTTTGTGGCAAAATATTCAATACTGTGATAAATACTGTGTCAATGTAAAATCATGTTGGATAAAATTATTGCTCTCATATGACCAGAACCAAAAATAATAATAGTGTTTTCTATCTTATTTGTGGAATATTGAATGATGCTTTGATTCTATTACCTACTTCAAATACGCAAAACTTCAATTGTCCAAAACTATTTTGCAGCACCCATGGAATCAGCAAGTGATGTCATCATGGATGAATGTGGAAACATTATTATTGGATCCTTGTAACAATAGGTACAACAAATATCAGTAGACGATGCAACGTTGCATGGTTCTGGAGTACAATTATTCAGACACCACTATCTTCATGTGTAGCACTCATTGTAACAATCACAAAATGTGTTGTGTTGAAAATGTGCTGTGTTGACACAATGTGCTGCGCGTTGACAAAATATGTTGTATGTTTACCAAATGTACCAGAGTGCCGATTTGTATCAATATTGTTAGTCACCGAGGCGTGATAAAAACTTGATTTTTAGAGTAATTGGCCATAAGAGCGCGACAAATGGAGGTGAGTTATCTTGGCTCTTTGTCGGCGTCAGCCTCGAGGTTTTTTTTCACCTCTGCATAAACTTACGCAACGGAAAAGGTACAATTCCTCTTAGAATCGTAACAATTCTAAGATATCGTGTTTCACCAAGATCCTAAAATAAAAAGAGCTGTGATAAATTTACGCCGGTGCGTGAAGCCGTTCCAAGGGAGTCCTGTTTCATCAAGGCCCTATAACAACAGGTTGGACGGAGTTTTATACCAAAATTATACCAAGTTTTGCAATGACATACATTTGTAACTTTTACGGACACATGTGACATGTATTTAATATCAATCTTAGCCTCCTTCTTCTAGCATATATATATACATATATATATATATATATATATATATATATATATATATATATATATATATATATATATATATATATATATATACATACATACATACATACATACATACATACATACATACATACATACATACATACATACATACATACATACATACATACATACATACATACATACATACATACATACATACATACATACATACATACATACATACATACATACATACATACATACATACATACATACATACATACATACATACATACATACATACATACATACATACATACATACATACATACATACATACATACATACATACATACATACATACATACATACATACATACATACATACATACATACATACATACATACATACATACATACATACATACATACATACATACATACATACATACATACATACATACATACATGTATGTATGTATGTATGTATGTATGGTATGTATGTATGTATGTATGTATGTATGTATGTATGTATGTATGTATGTATGTATGTATGTATGTATGTATGTATGTATGTATGTATGTATGTATGTATGTATGTATGTATGTATGTATGTATGTATGTATGTATGTATGTATGTATGTATGTATGTATGTATGTATGTATGTATGTATGTATGTATGTATGTATGTATGTATGTATGTATGTATGTATGTATGTATGTATGTATGTATGTATGTATGTATGTATGTATGTATGTATGTATGTATGTATGTATGTATGTATGTATGTATGTATGTATGTATGTATGTATGTATGTATGTATGTATGTATGTATGTATGTATGTATGTATGTATGTATGTATGTATGTATGTATGTATGTATGTATGTATGTATGTATGTATGTATGTATGTATGTATGTATGTATGTATGTATGTATGTATGTATGTATGTATGTATGTATGTATGTATGTATGTATGTATGTATGTATGTATGTATGTATGTATGTATGTATGTATGTATGTATGTATGTATGTATGTATGTATGTATGTATGTATGTATGTATGTATGTATGTATGTATGTATGTATGTATGTATGTATGTATGTATGTATGTATGTATGTATGTATGTATGTATGTATGTATGTATGTATGTATGTATGTATGTATGTATGTATGTATGTATGTATGTATGTATGTATGTATGTATGTATGTATGTATGTATGTATGTATGTATGTATGTATGTATGTATGTATGTATGTATGTATGTATGTATGTATGTATGTATGTATGTATGTATGTATGTATGTATGTATGTATGTATGTATGTATGTATGTATGTATGTATGTATGTATGTATGTATGTATGTATGTATGTATGTATGTATGTATGTATGTATGTATGTATGTATGTATGTATGTATGTATGTATGTATGTATGTATGTATGTATGTATGTATGTATGTATGTATGTATGTATGTATGTATGTATGTATGTATGTATGTATGTATGTATGTATGTATGTATGTATGTATGTATGTATGTATGTATGTATGTATGTATGTATGTATGTATGTATGTATGTATGTATGTATGTATGTATGTATGTATGTATGTATGTATGTATGTATGTATGTATGTATGTATGTATATATATATATATATATATATATATATATATATATATATATATATATATATATATATATATATATATATATATATATTTTACAGTGTGGAATATTTTATTGGTAAAATGCCGGGTTTATATTATATAAAGCAACAATGACAATCCGACAAGCGATTTGTGTACACATTAATGGATGATAATACCCTCGCGCCGGCGCAAACAGCGGTCCGGTGGCGACCCCGCCCAGAGAATCTAGGCGGACTAGACGGTGTCCGATGGGCAGACTGCCTCAATGTGGGAAGTGCCGGCCAGCTCGAAGAAGAGCACGTATGCCCCGCAGCTGGTGACACTGCGCTGATTGACCAGACGCACCCGTGAGTCGTTGTACTCGTACCACTCGGCCGTGTGCGGGTGTTTGCAGTAGGCCGTGTAGTGGCCGGAGACCAGCGTGCCGGAGTGGTTGGCCACGCCGTACAGGTTGTACCTGCAGAGCGTCTGGTCAGCCGAGTACGGCGACAGGTCCAGCCCGGTCACGGGAATGTCCACGGCGGTGTTGAGTTTGCTGTGGGAACTCTCCTGCGGCAAGAAACGTTTCAGGTGCACCACCAGGATGCGCGGGAACTTCTGAATCGACAGGTTCTTGGTGCACTTTTGCCGCTTTTGGCACTTGGAACACGTCGGCTTGTCGTCTCCGTCGAGCACCTCCTCCCTTATGAAGAGGTCAAAACAGGCCTGCAGTTGCACCTGGCCCGTCTTGGCCGGGATCGGCAGGCTCAGATCCCAGAACGTGTCGAACGTGACGGACGCGTGGCCGCACACTGTGCACAGCAGCGTCGACTTGAGCTGGCCGACAAACAGATCAACTAACTTTGAGTTATCCAGACGCAGGGAGCGCTTCCAGGCCTCAGCTGACTTCTGACTGGCGCTCAGACTATCGTCGATGTCGGTAGTAATGGGCTTGGGCCGGCTGGTAACGCGATTTACATCCTCGTGCAGACCCTCCAGCAGGTACCTGAGGAACTCCTGCGCGTCCTGCTGCTGGTAGTCCATGAAGCGTGGCGCGAACCGCTGGATCTGTGACTTGAACGGCGCCGTCGTCAGCACCCGCTCAGACTCGTTTGAGTGCCGCCACAGGTCACACATCAGAGCGCCGAAAGCTCTGATCAGCGCCCCTTTCATGTTGTTGATGTCGGAGGCGTACTCGTCGCGCAGAATGTAGTCGTGCAGGGCGCGAGTGTTGCTCAGGCATTGCAGCACCGAGTTCATGAAACATGTGTTGCCGATGTTTCTCAGTCCAGTAAGGCCCGGCGGCCGAGCGGCGAACTGGCTGCCGCCGCCGCCGTCGCCAGCCTCGCCGGAACTCTCGAGCCGTAGGCGGCAGGACGAGCCGACAGCGGACGGCACCGCAGCGGGCTCCGATAGGAGCACCGCCCGGTGCTGGGAGGCAGCTGTTTTTGTTTCCGGTCGGAGCTCGGACGACAGCACTAGGAGGGGTGGAGTGTCCCTGTGGGATGATGACTGCGGGGAGATGGCAGAAGAGGTGCGACTTGAAACATCCGAACAGCGGAGAATCACCTTAGGCGCTGTCGAATGGATAGACACGGCGTTACCGCGCACTACTGCCAAGGATAATCGCTGCCACAGCCACGCCGTCTCACGAGGATCACCAGACGCGTTGCTGAGCCTCTCACCTAGCTGTCTGATGAAGAGCCTGGTAGTCGGACCACAGGCGCCACCAGTCTCGAACGCTATAGGCTCAAACTGACTTCATTCGCAACATGGACGAAGGCCGCGTCACGAGTCTGCCCGATGGACCTGTCCAAGGTTTTTGATTGCAGGAACCGTAATATGCTACTGAACAAGCTAGAATGCTATGACATATTTTGCCACTCTGATTCGAAGAATATTTTGGATGTCGCAAACGGATCTTAAAAGGACGTGAAACGGAGCGAGATGTTCCAGTGGGAGTGGTGCATCATCTACACTATAAACCCACGCCATACCGGGGGCGTCTGAACGCCACCTTCTATCTCGGCTGTTATTGGGAGAAACGGAATGAAAAATACTGTTCGATAGTTTGTAAAAAAAATCATGTCGAAACTATTTCAGTCACTTTTTGGTCTCAGGTCAGTATTGAGGCCCCCAGAGATCATCAAAGGTCAAATTTTACAATTTTAGGATTTTGCCCCAGAAACCCCAAAATATATCGGGAACTATTATAGGTAACACAAAAAAGGGAAAAGCAACCGAAAGCTCTTGAAAAATGCTTCCGCCATTGGTGTTCTCAAATTTTAGCTCAGGTCAGGTCTCGGAGTTTAGGCTCCTGAATCCAGAGGCTAAGGTCATACAGACTGTTTTGACTTCTTTTTTTTAGTTAATAACGTATTATTCAAGCGCGACAGAACAATAACTTTAAACGTTATCGTGTTTATCTCCTCAAAGCGCTTTGAATCATATTATTTTGTAATTGGTTTAAGTCAAAGGAATTTTTGCCTCAGTTCAGCAGGGTCATCCGAGGTCATCCGTGGGTCATATGGCGGCCCAGGTGGATCGCACGGCGCATTTTTTGAAGCGCCGACGAGATAAACACAATGGTGTCCGTCAGGCCCGTAGCCAGGATTTCGTCCTGGGGGGGGGGGGGGGGGGGGGCGGCGCCGAGAACAATTAAAATCGGAGCTTTCGGGTAAATTGTAACAGCCTGACGAAGGGTTTTACAATATACCCGAAAGTTCCGCTTTGAATATGTCTTATGGAGCAAGTCCTCTTTGTATGTAATAATCATCTGGGATATATACGTGCTGTTGGCCCTTCCGGTCTGACCAGGGACTCCTCTAACCTTCCAAGAAGCCCCTCTTGTGTGTCAAGGGGCCATTGGGCCTGTGCAGAGGTCCTTCCGACCTGGCCAGGGACTGCACTGGCTGCTTTGTCGCCCTGCCGACATGCTCAGGGGCCCCTCCGACCTGCCCAGGGGCCCCTACAGTCGGGCTATGAACTCATCCAGCATGTTCAAGGGCTCTTCCGACCGGCCCAGGGACCTTTTCACGGTCCAGTCAGGGGCCCCTCTGACTTGCCAGGAGATCCTCCGATCTGCCCAGCGACTCTTCTGGTCGGACTGCGCTGGCTGCTTTGTCGCCCTGTCGACATGCTCAAGGGGCCTCCGACCTGCTCTGAGGACCCTCAGTGCTGACTAGGGGCCAATTCGGCATGTTCAGGGGCACTTCTTACCCGCTCAGGGGTCCTTTCGGTCTGGTCAGGGACCCCTCGACCTGCACAGGGGCCCTTTTAACTTCCCAGGGGCCCTCTGGTCTGTCCAGGGGCCCTCCAACCTGCTCAGGGGCCCTTATGACCTGGCAAGGGACTGCGCTGGCCGCTTTGTCGCCCTGCCCACATGCTCAGAGGTCTCTCGACCTGCCCAGGCGCCCCTCTGTGCTGGCTAGGGGCCCATTCGACGTGTTAAGGGGGACCCTCTCACCCACTCAGGGGCGCCTTCGGTCTGGCCAGGGGCCCCTTTGACATGCACAGGGCTCTTTTGAACGTCCAAGGTGCCCTCTGGTCTTTCAGAGAGGGCCCTGGCGGCCCTAAAGGGCCTCTGGATTGCTCTTAACTCTCTACAAGACCACACTTCGCGTGGTAGAGAGCCCATTATACAATATACAGCGCTTCGCGCGGTCTCATCAGCCCTATTCTGCGCGCGCAGCGGAGCCGAAAAGGGCCCTCCTGGCCTCCAGGAGAGGGAGGGGGGGGGGCCTTGGATACGTGCCTGGTGTCCGTGTAACGTCTGTATCTGTATTTAATCAAAAGTTGTTGGCAAAAACTTGTTGGTGACCTCGAATGAACTCAGAATTCAGATGACTTTGAATGGCTCACTGATTAAAATTGTGCCTGGGTCATCAAGAATGACCTATAATAACATGATTTTGACAGATTTGGTATGATATATTGTGTATCAGTTGAATAATTAGCATTTGCAATTTTTATAATTTACTTTTATTGGGAAGTTCTACCTGACCTTAGGTCACCGATATAAAATATCTGAGATAAACGAATTGTAGGTACTTATGGCCTAGTTAAATCCTGTAATATAGAAACCACTCAGCCTAAAACTGTGGCTGTGTCACGACCGCAAACGTTTTGGAGGTGGAATCACGTGACCTGACCTGAGATGACCCGAGGTCAAAAATTGACTACAATCTGGATGATTGCACACAATGAGAAAAATTGTACACAGCGCGGAGGCACCACGACCGTTCCCATCACTTGCGGCGTGGTCCAAGGCTCAATTCTGGGACCAGTGTTATATTTACTTTTTACTAATGACTTGACAGCGTTTTTATGTGACACCAAGACGGTGTTATATACTGACGACGTGCAATTTATCTACTGTGGCCTCCCCAACCAACAGGGAGAGCTACAACGATACATCGAGTCAACGCTGAGCAAAGCCCAGCGATGGCTTGTTGAAAACACTCTTAAAATTAACCCATCCAAATCTGACCTTGTTCTCATTTCTTCTCGACAAAGGATGTTTGGACACAATTTCGAAGTACGTTTTGGCAATGCAACGCTTCACCCATCTGGTAGTGCGAAAATTATAGGGGTCGTTTTGGACAGTAATCTTACTTTCGAAAAGCACGTTTCTATCATGACGCAACGATGCTACGCAACGCTGTTCGGTCTGTCAAAATGTGCGCACCGACTGACAAAAGAAGTAAAAAAAAGTTTTTCATTGAATCATTGTTTTGTATTGTATATTGCCCTATTTGGGTCACCACTTGACCTTGACCTGAGGTCAATTTTTTAAGTTACTTTAAAAAGATAGAACTTGTATCAAGCTATCAAATGCCGTTTTCCGCTTGTCGCTACGTAGCGTAGTTTTCGAGATCTCACGGGGGGCGGAAATCAACCCCCCCCCCCCCTGCAGTTCGTGTTCGGCGCAAACCCCCTGCAGTGCGCGGGTTAACCCGCGCCGTGTCGGTGCTCGGCGCCACATTCGCCGTGGGGGGGGGGGGGGCGTTTCGACGCCCCCTAACTCTAACTCGGCTCCTATAAAACGTAGGCGAAAACCAAAAACACCATTCGAAAGCTCCTCAAAATGTACTTTGAAACTATTTCAGGCATTTTTTTTTAAATCTCAGGTCAATATTGTGGTCACCAGAGGTCATCAAGGGTCAAATTTTCCAGTTTGATGACTTGCTCCAGATAATAACAGATATCACAGGAACTATGATAGATAGGAACAAACGGAAAACAGCAATGGAAAGCTATTGCAAAATGCAATCGGTAAGGTGTCCTCAGATTTGAGCTAAGGCCAATAGTTTAGGCTCCAGCGCTCATCAAATGTCAAAAAGGCTATTTTTTAGCAAAACAGTTTTCACAAATATATTTTTACCTAATAAAGACACGGCAAAAATTGTGACGCCATCGGGTTTGTATTGTCAAGGCGCTTCGAATCATATTCATGATGACCATGTTAGGTCAACTTAAAAATTTGACCTCAGGTCAAGGTCAAGTGGTGACCCAATTAGGTCATGTTGCACATTGTGAGACGTGCCTCCACGAGACAAACACATTGGTGCCAGTTTCACGTCTCTCTCTTGATTTTGTCGAAAGTTATTCACAAAAAGTGTTGGTGACCTCGGATGACCTCAGCTGACCCTGTAGGGGTCACTGAACCAAAATTGCACCTGGGTCTTCAAGAATGGCTTATGATAACATGATCCAGAAGTAATGGGGATGATACCTTGCGTATCCTCAGAATAGGAAGCATTTGAATATTTCCCCATTGACTTATAATGGGGAGGTCACGAAATTGACCCAACCTTAGGTCACCGATATAAAAAAAATCCGAGGTATGCTAATTGTAGGTACTATTGCCCTTATGAAATCCTGTAAGTACGAAATCGATCCGCCAAAAACTGGCTGTGAGACAACCGCACACTTTTTTGGAGGTGGGGTCACGTGGCGTGAAAACTGTTGCTAAAAAAATAGCCTTTTTGACATTTGATGACCTCTGGAGCCTAAACTATTGACCTTAGCTCAAATCTGAGGACACCTTACCGATTGCATTTTTCAATAGTTTTCCATTGCTACTTTCCGTTTGTTCCTATCTATCATAGTTCCTGTGATATCTGGGATTATCTGGAGCAAGTCATCAAACTGGAAAATTTGACCCTTGATGACCTCTGGTGACCTCAATATTGACCTGATAAAAAAATGCCTGAAATAATTTCAAAATGCATTTTGAGGAGCTTTCGAATGGTGTTTTTGGTTTTCGTCTACGTTTTATAGGAGCCGAGTTAGAGTTAGGGGGCGTCGAAACGCCCCCCCCCCCCCCCCCCCCCACACGGCGAAGGTGGCGCCGAGCACCGACACGGCGCGGGTTAACCCGCGCACTGCAGGGGGTTTGCGCCGAACACGAACTGCAGGGGGGTTGATTTCCGCCCCCCCCGTGAGATCTCGAAAACTACGCTACGTAGCGACAAGCGGAAAACGGCATTTGATAGCTTGATACAAGTTCTATCGAAAGTATTTCAGTATTTGTTTAGGTCAGGTCAAAATTGAGGTCACCAGAGGTCATCAAAGGTCAAATTTTTCCGTTTTTTTCTGTTTTAGGACTTCGCTCCAGAAATTCCCATATATCTCGGAAACTATGCTAGTTAGAAACAAATGAGAAGAAAAAAATCAAACGCCAGCCAGTGAAATTTTCAATCGAACAGGTGTCCTCAAATTTGATCTCAGGTCAATATTTGAGGCTCCAGAGGTTTAAAAAAGGCTGTTTTTTGCAAAATCGTTTTCCGCTATTAACTTTTTAGTTAATAAAGATAACGAAAAACTGTGCACGCCATTGTGTTTATCTCGTCAAGGCGCTTCGAATGATATACATGGTGACCTTGTTAAAGTAACTAAAAAAATTGACCTCAGGTCAAGGTCAAGTGGTGACCCAAATAGGGCATGTTGCATATGGGAAGACGTGTCTCGACGAGACAAACACATTGCTGTCTGTTTTACTTCTCTATCTGCATTATGTCGGGAGTTATTGACACAAAAGTGATGGTGACCTCACATGACCTGAAATGACTTCATAGTTCAACTGAACAAAACTTAACACTTGGATCATCAAGAATATTATATAATAACATGATCCATATGTAATTCGACTAATATCATGCATATCCTTTAAACAGGAAGCATTTGTATATTTCCCCATCGACTTATTATGGGGCAGTTACGAAATTGACCTGACCCTAGGTCACAGATATCAAAATTCCGAGATAAACAAATTGTAAGTACTTATGCCCTGATGACATCCTGTAAGTTTCAAACTGATCGGCGAGAAACTCTGGCTCTGGCACAACTGCAAACATTTGTTTGGAGATGGGGTCACTTGACCTGGTCTGGTTACATGACCTGAGATAACCCGAGGTTATTTTTTTCTTCAAAGTGTGCGCAATTGATGTCTTAACAGGTGAGCCAAACCCGGCGGCGCTGTGCGTCGCCGTTTTTCCGCTATCTGCGAAAAACCTGAGGGCGGCGGCGGAAATCAACCACCCCTGCATGCGCGGGTTATGTATATACAGCAAAATGTGAGATGCAAGAATGTATGTTTCTTTTCGTCATGTCCGCCAGTCCCGTGAGTTCTGTGAATGTCGAGCGCGACGGGCTCGTGCCGCCTGAACAGGTCGGCTTTCGACGCGGCAGGTTGGTCGAGGAAAACCTGGCCCGGCTGATGCAGCGAGTCCAAGATGGTTGGAATAAACCAAAGCCCAGGGGCAGCCCCGTAGATGGTACGACCGCCAATAAATTCGTACTACTTGCTTTCGATTTATCAAGGGCCTACGACGCCATCGATCACAAGATGCTTCGCCTGAAGCTTCTCCGCATGGGGGTGCCCAAGTGCATGCCATCATGGATATGGGAGTTCCTCCGGGACCGGAGAGCGTCTGTCGAGGTCCATGGCGTCCGAAGCGGAGAGCGTCCGTTCCGAGCCGGCCTCCCGCAGAGCAGCGTCCTGGCTGCACCCACACTGTATACGCTGTGGTCGGCCGACCTCATCACAGCCCTGAACACCGTCCCGAGCACCCGACACCTTCATGTACGCCGACGATACGGCGACGCTCAGCAGCGGCGCCTCGATCGAACGAGCCGGTCACTGGGCCCAGAGGGCGGCCGACGTCATCTCTGCCTGGGCCGACAAGTGAAAATGCGCATCGCCGGAGAGAAAACGCAGGCTCTTGTCCTGTCCCAGTGGGCCCGTGATGCGATCGGTCTGAACATCAAGGTGGCTGGTGCCACGTTGGCGGCTAGCCCCAAGCTGCGCCTCCTCGGCGTAATATTCGACCGGCTCCTCCACTTCGGCGAGCACTGCTCTGAGCTGTGACGGAAGGTGCGCCCCGCATCGCCCACCTCCGTCGGGCGTCGCATGACCGGCAGGAGCTGGGGACTCGGCGAGCGCCAGCTCAGAGTGGTAGCGAACGGCTACATAAGAGGAGCCCTGGAGCACGCAGCGGGGGTCTGGCAGCCTGCGGCCTCACTGTCTCACATGGAGCTGTTCGACCGGCAGCTGAGAGCCGCGGCCGGGTGGTCACGGGCTGCCCGGTCTCCACGCCGGTACACACGTTGATGGCGGAGGCGTTGATGGAGGATGGCTCTCTACCACCCACACGCGCCGCACGGTCCTAGCGGCCCGCATGGTGGGCATGGCGTAGGCGTACTCCCTGCCCGAGGGAGACCCGCTCAGGGCCCTGGCGGACGCGACGCCCGCCCGGCGCCTGTCGAGCACGTCCGGCTGGAGGGACCGCGGCCGCGAGGCTCTTGCCCTGATCACCAACGCCGACTCACTCATCAGAGTCGAGGAGCGTCTCCACGTCACCATCCCGCCGTGGTGCGCCTCTCCGGAGATCTCCATGAGTCTGGAGGTGTGACCCGGTGGGCGCCGAGACCGCCCGCCCGACACCAGACGAAGGGCGCCAGAGGAACGCCTGGCCCGATTCTCGGCACAGTCCACCTGGGTATGGTCGGACGGCTCGGCGACTGGCGGCGTCCTAAACGGAGGAGGAGGGACTACCCTACATCTACATAACGGCAACACCCGGGAAGTCCGCGTCGCTGCGGGACACCTCTGCTCCAGCACCCGCGCCGAGCTCTTCGCCCTGAGAGCGGCGCTGGAAGAACTGAGGAGCATAGAGGACCGCGACGTGGAGAACCCGATAGTCATCTGTACCGATTCGATGGCGGCGCTGGCTCTCCTGCAGAGTGGTCCAGCATCTCAGAGCGCCGGTGGCAGCAGCGATCTGGGAGCTCCTGAGGTCCCTCGCCGGCAGAAGGCAGCCCATACACCTGCAGTGAGTCCCCGCCCACTGCGGGCTGCCGGGCAATGAGAGAGCGGACGCCCTCGCGAAGGAGGCCAGAACTCCCCCCCCCCCCCCCCCACAAGACACGGCCATCGACGTCACCACCATCCAGAAGGCCGTCTCCCGATCCGCCACCACCTGGCAACGAGCATGGCCTGACGATCAGGCCGTGCGCGTGTTAAAGCCTCATCAAGACAAAATCTTTCAAGCGGTTATGGTAATCCGCTACTTTTTTCTATATTTGGCCCCTAAACCATCTTTGTGTCGTTCTGGATCCGTCCTCAATGACGCGTCAAGCAGACAAAGTTGGTAAGGCAATGATTGCCCCACCACCTTTGTTTTTGGCCCCACCAACATTGTATTTCACACAAAATTTGCTCAATTTGAAGACATTTTAACGCGAAATGCATTTTCCCACCAGAAACCAACAAGTTTAACCAAATAAATTATCCAGCTCTGAATCTCACAATTTGCCCCACCAATTTCTTTGGACACGCTTCTTCTGCCATGACCGCTACCAATGTTATTTTATCAGGGGCGTCGCCACACACAATTATGAGTGGAGGGCGAGCCAGGTCTTCGGGGGGGGGGGGGGGGCAGCCAGGAGTTCCCCCCGTCCCATAGGACTGATGTTAAAATCCTGCTAATCTGGGGAGAGGGGGGGGGGGGGGCAAAGTGATCAAAAGCGGTAAAGGGGTTCCTCCAAAAATACTGATTTTCTTTCATGTGTAATTTGCATCATTGAAGATATTTCTATTGTTAGGCCGGGACACGTTATCGTTGAGTGTGCAGTGTGTATGCGACAGTGAGTCTCTCACCTTGGCAGTGTTGTCGTAGGAGGCGGTGACCAGGAACGTGCCCTGGCCGGGCTCGAACGCCAGACTGGACACGAGGTTGGTGTGTGCCGGCACTGTGTAGACGCAGTCGCGCCGGCGGATGTCCCACACCTTACACGTGTTGTCGCTGCTGCCCGTCGCCACGATGTAGCTGTGACCGCGGCAAACGGCAAGTCAAAAACCCACCGCGCGCCGAGTGCAGACACCAGCAGTGGACGCACGCGTGCACACGCACGTAACGTAATGTTTATTATTTCAGAAACTGCAGATAGGAAATGGACGAGCAACAGAATAAAAACAAAAATAATCAAGAGTTTGTGGTCCCACAAAAGATTATTATAAATCATAAACGGTTCGAGGAAATGTTTAGACCGAATGCGTCCGTATCGTCGCACCGAGATAACTCGGCACAGAAATCACACGCCATGCAAAAGAAAGCCTTCAAGGGAAGCATAAAATATGAAATTACTTCAGCGATTGAACGGTGCACAACATTACTTTCTTGGAATGCTTCCCTAATCACAATATTGATATGCTGAAAATGCGGCACCGAAACATGACAGGCAGCCTAACAGGACTGCTCACCCGTTGGGACTGAAGGCGATGGCAGCCTAACAGGACTGGACATGACAGGCAGCCTAACAGGACTGCTCACCCGTTGGGACTGAAGGCGATGGGAGCCTAACAGGACTGGACATGACAGGCAGCCTAACAGGACTGCTCACCCGTTGGGACTGAAGGCGATGACAGCCTAACAGGACTGGACATGACAGGCAGCCTAACAGGACTGCTCACCCGTTGGGACTGAAGGCGATGGAGAGGACGCCTTTAAGATGTCCCTCCATAAACATGACGCAGGATCCAGTGCGCAGATCCCACAGCCGAGCGTAGGCGTCCAGGCCCCTGAGCACAAAACGCCAGCCACGAGGGTCAGCCAGCCAGCCAGCCAGCCAGCCAGACACACAGACACACAGACACACATACACAAAGACACACAGACACACAGACACACAGACACACAGACACACAGACACACAGAAACACAGAGAGACAGACAGACACACAGACACACAGACAAACACACACAGACACACAGACAGACAGACAGACAGACACAGATACAAACAGCCACACAGAGTCACAGACTCACAGACACACAGACACACAGACACACAGACACACAGACACACAGACACACAAACACACAGACTCACAGACTCACAGACTCACAGACTCACAGA
>JAXIVJ010001697.1:112500-129527 GCA_036785665.1 Chirona hameri
TTTTTTGACAAGATACGAACAAATAAATACCTTTTCTGTATTTCTGAGCCAAAAATGGTCTCGGAAAATGCCTTTTATTTACATTTATCAATTTCTAATTTTGAGGTTTTCTGAAGAGCAAAATCGCTGTTCTCGACGTGGTAAATCCGAGGTCATTCACTTGACCTGGAAGATCACCCGTTGACTTGAAACCTAAAAATCGCATACTCCGAGATTTCTCTCGTGACAGGCAACATGCTGGTTCTTATCGCATTGCTCTAAGTTGCTTGGTTTGGAAGTGACCAGGGGGGCTGTCAGCCCCAGCCCATCCCCCCCCCCCCCGTAGGGCGAAGGTGAAAAAAGCTTCCGTAGAGCGAGGGTTAATTCTAAATCTTGTCATCAAATTTCAGTCTCACCAAAAATTGGTGCAGTACTTTGGGAGATAATGACGTTTTAATGACGTCATGTAATACCATTGTTGGTGAGAAGAAAAAAGATAAATGTTGGGAAAATCGCACAAAATAGAGTTTGGATGCAAATTGCAAATACAAATGTCAAAAGAAAGGAAATGACGTTCTGTTCCAAATGGCTATCTCGGATTTTCGAAATTTTGCGTTTTTGACCCCCCCCCCAAAAAAAGGGAAGAATTTCCACATTTTTTGTTGTTGTTGAAGATATTAAACAAACGTAAGATGCATTAGAGAACCAAGTATGGACGATACCCAAACTGAATTCCAAAACAATATTTGTGTTTACTGACTTATGGCTCCCAAGTATACGTAACTCATGACATTATTTTTATGTTACGTTTTTTGGCTTTTAGTGACCAGATACAGACAAATAAATGCCACCGCTGTATTTCTGAGACGAAGCTGGTCTAGAAACATGCCTTTTTTATTTAGATTAATCAATTTCAAATTTTGACCTTTTTGTGACCTGACCTTGACCTGAGGGTCATTATATGGAGTCAGGTTGTGAAGATAGCTGCTACTATAGAATTATATGTGCAAAATAACCCAAACAACATGTCGCATGGCTTTCGTAGACCTGTGACCTTTTGTGACCTGACCTTGACCCGAACAACAAGCCATGGCTGACCAGAACCTTGAAACGTCACATCAACAAGCGCGACCGACTCTTTAAAAAGGCGAAACAAACCAACACGACTCACGACTGGGAGGCGTGGAGACAGCAAAGGAATTTTGTGACCGCACTTAACAAAGACTGCAAAGACTGGTATACTAAGCAACAGGTTCAAAAGCTCCTCACTCATAAGCACAATCCATACCAGTACCACACAATATTGAAACAAACAATAAAACCAAAACATCGTGCAGCCATTCCCCCACTACAACTACACAATCAGCAAGTAGCCACAACTGACATAGAAAAAGCAGCAGCCCTCAATGAACACTTCGCGACACAGACTGAAATCGGACCGCCACCAACACTTCCAGCTCACAACCCATGTCCAAGGACTGTACCTGTACCCCCTCTGAACCAAATAGCTATCACTGAACAGGAAGTCCTGTCAACACTCAACTCTCTGAACCCGCACAAATCAACTGGCCCGGACCAACTTCCAACCAATATATTGAAATTGACTGCTTTATTAATAGCGGAACCACTCACCAAGCTTTTCAACAAGTCCCTTTCCTCTTCAAAATTTCCGAAACTCTGGAAGGAAGCTAACATCTCGCCCATTTACAAGCGAAAGGGATCGGCATCGGATCCCCAAAACTACAGACCAATTAGCCTACTCTGTTGCCTCTCAAAAATTCTGGAAAAAATTGTATTTAAACATATGTATGATCATCTAACGAATAACTCCCTACTTTCTGATATGCAGAGCGGGTACAGACCTCACCACAGCACACAATTGCAACTATCATACATGACGGACAGTCTCTAAAAGTCCTAGACAGACGACGCGACTTTACAGCAGTGTACTTGGACGTGACAAAATACTTTGACAGAATGTTGACTGTTTGACATGCTGTACTTGTATTCAAATGCGAACACGACTACTACATCACTGACTCACTGTTAGAATGGCTAAAATCTTACCTGACGGACCGCAGACACAAAGTTCGAATAGGCGACGCCCTTTCGACTCCCGTGACGATAAATGCAGGATGCCCGCAAGGATCTATCCTCGGCCCACTTTTAGCACTTCTCTATCTCGACGGGCTTCCGGACCAATTGACAAACACGGCCCTCTTTTACGCTGACATTTCATTATACGCCTCTCATACCCCTGACACCATGACACAAGTCCAAACCTCCCTTCAAAAGGACCTAGAAATCATTGAAAATTACGGACAACAGTGGGTCATAATATTTAGCCCATCACCACCACCACCACGATTTACCCAAACTAAAGTTCTCAAGACAGCCGATTACCAAGACCGACACCCATAAACACTTAGGATTAATTCTTTCAAAAAATCTTCGATTCCAAAATCAAGTGAACGCTATTGTCAGGAAAATAAACATTGCCCTCAGTCCTCTATACCCCATAGCCAAATATCTGCCACAAGTACTCGATACAATTTTCAAGACGTACATACGACCTCACTTTGACTACTGCGACTGCATCTACGACGGCCACCTGACAATATCCGACGAATTACGACTAGAACGACTGCAAAACAGAGTTGCGAGATTGGTCACAAATACACTTCCAAGAACCTCAACAGACAAGCTACGACTCGAACTTGGATGGGACAGTCTCAAGACTAGACGTAAAATGCACAGGTTATTACTATACGGACAGATAAAGAACAACACAATTTGTATACCAGAATATATTAGAAACATGATTCCCGAAACAAGACTAAAAGATACGAGACGAACTCTAAGAAATGCAAAGTTACTGACACTGACACATTTCCGGACCTCCATGTATCAGAAAGCTTTCATCCCGAAGACATCCCAAAACTGGAACTCCCTGCCCCAATCTATCCAACGCTGGCAGGACCGGAAGCAGTTTAAACGCAGCATCACAACACTATACGGCACACCGCACCCTCCACACTATTTCACTTTAGGTATAAAACTAGGTAATACACTACACACACAGCTCAGACTGGGGATGTCAAGGCTAAATGCACATCAATATTATATACAAAGAAACACGGACCCTGCATGTTCCTGTGGCCATAATCAGGAAAACACAAACCACTTCATTCTAGACTGCCCACGTTTCACTTCAGCAAGAACGGATCTTTTCAGACAGGTTTCATCACATCTCAATGTCGACTTTCAAACATTAACCAACACAATGAAAATAAATATACTCCTTCTGGGTCATAACACAACAAAAGACTCGGCACTGTTAATCGCTAATGACTTCCAAAAATTCCTGCTTATTACTTGTCGCCTCTTGTAAACTGAATCCACGGATCTGCGCCGACATAATCATCCATGATTGACTCGCCTTCACCGGACAGAAAAGCTGGACTTCACTAAGCTGACCAGGTGGTGGTGCCGAGACTTAAGCTTTGGCTTTTGCACCATCACCTGGACAATCATTGTCATCATCTCATCATAGCAATAAATGTTGTTGTTGTTGTTGTTGTTGACCTTTGCTTACAATTTCACTTTGCTTATGCGGGAGATGCATTATACCTTGAGAGCACTTTGTGCGATAATAGTCGCAATATAAGGCTTTCAATGGAAAGTATGGTCCAAAAAATTAAAAAAACACACCAATGTTGACATTTGACCCGACCGTGATATGACATGTGACCTTATTTTGACAATTTTCGCGTATGCCTTTAGATGCGTCTCATTGAGCGCTTCTATTGCCGCCTGGCGCGTCTCGCTGCAGTTATTGGTTCTGAAGATAACGAGGGGGCAGAATCTCCCCCCCCCCCCCAGCGGGGCGCGTTCTGGCTGGAGACCCCAGAAGGGGCGCGGTTAACGTACTTCGTTTAAAAGTACATGACCGGTGTTTATTTATTATGTTCACGAATAACTTCATCAATACACGCACTGACTGGGGTCCGCACCATCTTGAAACCAACGGGGGGGGGGGGGGGGGGGGAGGGGATAGGCCCTAACATCTCGAAAACCACGCAACGTAGGCGACAAGCGGAAACGGCGTTTAGTGTTCGAGACAAGCTCTATCACACTCACCTGTCTGGACTCCAGGGTCCTGACCACACTCCCTGTCTGGACTCCAGGTCCTGACCACACTTACTGTCTAGACTCCAGGGTCCTGACCACACTCACCTGTCTGGACTCCAGGGTCCTGGGGCCACACTCACCTGTCTGGGACTCCAGGGTCCTGGACCTGTCTGGACTCCAGGGTCCTGACCACACTTACCTGTCTAGACTCCAGGGTCCTGACCACATTTACCTGTCCAGACTCCAGGATCCTGACCACCACTCACCTGTCTGGACTCCAGGGTCCTGACCACACTCACCTGTCTAGACTCCAGGGTCCTGACCACACTCACCTTCTGGACTCCAGGGTCCTGACCACACCTTACCTGTCCAGACTCCAGAGCTTGACGCTGCCATCGTGTCCGCAGGAGGCTAGGTTGACGTCGGACGGCTCGAGGGCGGTGGTGGCGCGTGGATGCCACACCACGGCGCCCACGCTGCAGGGTGGCCGCGCAGTGTCCGCTCCGGCTGGCATTCGGGCAGCGTCCACAGTCTGCAGAGGCCCGACCAGCTGGCCGTGGCCAGCCGGCCGCCGTCCGGCGAGAAAGCGCAGTGCGACACTGGCCGCGTGTCGCCCACCTGGCTGGCGTGCAGGCCCAGCGCGCGCAAGCCGCTTCTGCACTTGCTGCCGCTCGGCGTTACGGGTCGGCTCCGGCGTCTGAAGCCGATCACGAGCCGACGCCAGACGCCGGCTTGGCCTGCGGCAGCGAGTAATCTGAAACGTGACGGGGACGGGGACAGATCAGTGTGGGGGGGGGGGGGGAGGCGACCAGGGGACCACAAAAGATGCACGCGCAGAGGCCTACATCGTGCCGTTTTCGGCAGAATATGTCCCAGTAATCCGAGGAAGCTTGGTGGGTTCATGATTTAAAAAAAAACATTGCTCTTTACAGTAGATCAGCTAACTTGTGGTAGCTCACTGACATCTTCTGGCAGTGTGAACATGTCCTGACAGCTGAACGTCTGTGCTACAGCCACATCTTCTGGCAGTGTGGAACATGTCCTGACGCTGAGTGTCCGTGTTAGAGCCTATCACACGTCTGGCAGTGTGAAGATGTCCTGACGCTGAGTGTCCGTGTTAGAGCCTATCACACGTCTGGCAGTGTGAACATGTCCTGACGGCTGAGTGTCCGTGTTAGAGCCACATCTTCTGGCAGTGTGAACGTGTCCTGACGGCTGAGTGTCCGTGTTAGAGCCACATCTTCTGGCAGTGTGTGAACATGTCCTGACGGCTGAGTGTCCGTGTTAGAGCACATCTTCTTGCAGTGTGAACATGTCCTGACGGCTGGAGTGTCCGTATTAGAGCCACATCCTCTGGCAGTGTGACAGTGTCCTGACGGCTGAGTGGTCCGTGTTAGAGCCTATCACACGTCTGGCAGTGTGAAGATGTCCTGACGGCTGAGTGTCGTGTTAGAGCCTATCAACACCTCTGGCAGTGTGAACATGTCCCCGACGGCTGAGTGTCCGTGTTAGAGCCACATCCTCTGGGCAGTGTGAACATGTCCTGACGGCTGAGTGTCCGTGTTAGAGCCACATCTTCTGCAGTGTAAACAGGTCCTGACGGCTGAGTGTCCGTGTTAGAACCTATCACACGTCTGGCAGTGTGAAGATGCCTGACGGGCTGAGTGTCCGTGTTAGAGCCACATCTTCTGGCGATGTGAACGTGTCCTGACGGCAGAGTGTCCGTGTTAGAGCCTATCACACGTCTGGCAGTGGTGACTATGCCTGACGGCTGAGTGTCCGTGTTAGAGCCACATCTTCTGGCAGTGTTGAAACATGTCCTGACGGCTGAGTGTCCGTGTTAGAGCCACATCTTCTGGCAGTGTGAACATGTCCTGACCTGAGGGATTCAAATTTGTAAATGGTCAGCATTCTGGATATTTAAAGGGAATGTTTCAGTTCAATAGGAAAATCGAGGTAGAGGTCATCAGCATAAACTCATCATGGAACAAAGTAGGACTAGCTACGACAGTCATTTTGCAGTAGAAGGACATTGGAATATGCTACCAGGGGATGTCGCTGATGCAGTGACACTTGCTTCCTTCAAAATTATATTAGATAAATACTTTACAGAGAAGGGATTAGTCATAAATACTCGTGGGGATTAGCCTTCTTATAAGCAGGTAGAGTATGGTGATTTGAAGGGGGCGAGATTGGTGGAGAGGTGGGGGAGGGGGGGGGGGGGGGGTGCAACCTCGGATGGGCCCAGAGGCTCTCTGTTGCACTTTTCTTTTATGTATTTATGTCTGTACGGGTGTCCGTGTTAGAGCCACATCCTCTGGCAGTATGAAGATGCCTGACGGCTGAGTGTCCGTGTTAGAGCCACATCTTCTGGCAGTGTGAACATGTCCTGACGGCTGAGTGTCCGTGTTAGAGCACATCCTCTGGCAGTGTGAAGATGTCCTGACGGCTGAGTTTCGTGTTAGGCCACATCTTCTGGCAGTGTGAACATGTCCTGACGGCTGAGTGTCCGTGTTAGAGCCACATCCTCTGCAGTGTGAACATGTCCTGACGGCTGAGTGTCCGTGTTAGAGCCTATCACACGTCTGGCAGTGTGAAGATGGTCCTGACGGCTGAGTGTCCGTGTTAGAGCCACATCTTCTGGCAGTGTGAACATGTCCTGACGGCTGAGTGTCCGTGTTAGAGCCACATCTTCTGGCAGTGTGAACATGTCCTGACGGCTGAGTGTCCGTGTTAGAGCCACATCCTCTGGCAGTGTGAAGATGTCTCTGACGGCTGAGTGTCCGTGTTAGAGCCACATCTTCTGGCAGTGTGAAGATGTCCTGACGGCTGAGTGTCCGTGTTAGAGCCAAATCCGTCTGGCAGTGTGAACATGTCCTGACGGCTGAGTGTCCGTGTTAGAGCCTATCACACGTCCTGGCAGTGTGAAGATGTCCCTGACGGCTGAGTGTCCGTGTTAGAGCCACATCTCTGGCAGTGTAGAAGAGTCCTGACGGCCTGAGTGTCCCGTGTTAGAGCCACATCATTCTGCAGTGTGAAGATGTCCTAACGGCTGAGTGTCCGTGTTAGAGCCACATCTTCTGCAGTGTGAAGATGTCCTGACGGCTGAGTGTCCGTGTTAGAGCCACATCCTCTGGCAGTGTGAAGATGTCCTGACGGCTGAGTGTCCGTGTTAGAGCCACATCCTCTGACAGTGTGAACATGTCCTGACGGCTGAGTGTCCGTGTTAGAGCCACATCTTCTGGCAGTGTGAACGTGTCCTGACGGCTGAGTGTCCGTGTTAGAGCCACATCTTCTGGCAGTGTGAACGTGTCCTGACGGCTGAGTGTCCGTGTTAGAGCCTATCACACGTCTGGCAGTGTGAACATGTCCTGACGGCTGAGTGTCCGTGTTAGAGCACATCTTCTGGCAGTGTTGAACAATGTCCTGGGCGGCTGAGTGTCCGTGTTAGAGCCTATCACACGTCTGGCAGTGTGAAAAATGTCCTGACGGCTGAGTGTCCGTCTTAGAGCCACATCCTCTGGGCAGTGTGAACATGTCCTGACGCTGAGTGTCCGTGTTAGAGCCTATCACACCTCTGGCAGTGTGAAGATGTCCTGACGGCTGAGTGTCCGTGTTAGAGCCATATCTTCTGGCAGTGTGAACGTGTCCTGACGGGCTGAGTGTCCGTTTAGAGCCTATCACACGTCTGGCAGTGTGAACATCGTCCTGACGGCGAGTGTCCGTGTTTAGAGCCTATCACATCTTCTGGCAGTGTGAACATGTCCTGACGGCTGAGTGTCCGTGTTAGAGCCACATCTTCTGGTAGTTGAACATGTCCCTGACGGCCTGAGTGTCCCGTGTTAGAGCCACATCCTCTGGCAGTGTGAACATGTCCTGACGACTGAGTGTCCGTGTTAGAGCCACATCTTCTGGCAGTGTGAACATGTCCTGACGACTGAGTGTCCGTGTTAGAGACCACATCTTCTGGCAGTGTGAACATGTCCTGACGGCTGAGTGTCCGTGTTAGAGCCTATCACACGTCTGGCAGTGTGAGCATGTCCTGACGGCTGAGTGTCCGTGTTAGAGCCTATCACCACGTCTGGCAGTCCAGTCTCGGTGACGGTGACGGGACCGCGGCGGCCCGGCGGCCCGGTGGACCGACTGACCAGCGATCCAGAGCCGCGCCTGGCGCTGCTCGGCCGGACCCTCGTGGTACCAGGTGTCGGTGCGTGGCGGTTGGGTCGGCGGCCACTCGTCTCGGCCGGCGGGGCCTCTTCGGACGACACACCATCCTCATCCCTGGCGAACATACGCACAGCCGCGTCACGAACGGAAAAAACACACTCACCGACATGCATGACGCAACTTCACCTCACAGATTGACCCACTTCTACCGTTATGAGTCAAGCACAATATGTATGTGCGAACATTTAAGTCCTTGAGGCTTGATGTGCATCAAAACTTTATAAAATCCAGTGGAACATTCGAAGTGAATATTATAGGAATTATTTGAACAAGACATTTTTTTTTGCAAAGACGATTATCTGCTTAACCCTATTTGTAACAGGGGGGGGGGGGGCGGATTCCGCCCCCCCCCCCTCATGTTTTTCGCAGATATCTCCAGAACGGCTGGGAGCAGGCCCATGAAATTTTAGGACTTTTCATAGAATTGAATACCGCATTTGGAGTCAAAATTTTGAGCTCTTAACCTGAATCAGAGGCGGTTCCAGTGCACAGTTTTGGGTGGGGTTCGGAGGCGATATTTGGCGATAATACGGAAATGCGAATCTTCACGGTTTCTTCTAACTGCCTAAAGTATGAAGGAGTTACATCGTTTACGGTGATTTGCAATAAGTGAAAATTAGTTGATGTTAATTAAATATCATAAACATTGCATGGCAGAGGCGATTTCAGGGCTTGAAAGGGGGGTGGGGTTCCAGGAAGTATTCAATGCTTGGCGGGAAGCAAATAGAGCAATGCAAGGGGCATTTATAGCTATCAAGATGTAAAAGATAGCTTTCTGCTTCCATTATTTGCATAATGTATTACATATTAGGTTGCAGGGGCGTGTTCAGGCACATGAAAAGGGGGGGGGGTGACTGGCATGTGATGACGATATAACGGCGCAATAGACGGTTAGTTTATAATGATATATGCACATATGAGGCCAGAAAAGGGGAAATAAAGTCTTTTTTTTGCAGAGGCCGCGCTCAGGAATGGAAGAAAGGGGGTCATATTATTGCAAGGGAAACTAAGAAGCATGGACGTACAATGACATAACATAGTTTCAGTTTTCGATGAAACACACCACAGGCTACTCTACGAACGATTATTAGATCATAGGCGAGTCCAGGTAGGGTAAAGGGGGGGGGGGGGGGGGTAAGCAATGTTAATTGAAGTTTGTAAGTGAAATAGTCACTGTTGACTAGTTAGTATCATAATAGCGGATAATATACTTATCAAAAGGTCTTGCGCCGCCCCAGTTGGATCCTGGATACGCCTATGATGAAGTACAACATGCAAAAAGGAACTATCTACAATCAGTAACATATTTATAGTGCTGGGTAGAAACTTGCCTGCGGTTAATATTTTTTCCCAATCTTGACCTCCTTTTCACTAACCTGGTACCACCTATGTCAAAAAATATGATTTTTAACTGTTTTTTCTAATGTCACAATCACATACCATTTCATTTATAAAAAAAACACATCAAAAATGGTTTTATACCATTTACTTCACCCAGAATTGAGTGACCTGCACCGCCTATGATTTTTGAATTTTCAAACGCCACCATCATATATCAATTTCCAATTCAATCTCTTTCGATTCGTATTAGTTGTGATAAAATCGGTCGATAAACATGAAAGCTATGTTGGATCAAAAATACCACTAAAATGTGTAGTTTTTGCCCCCCTGTTGCCCCCTATCAATTTTTTAGATTTGTTTTATTATTTAGAAATGTAGATCGTGCTAGGGGAACCAACACCGTTTCATTTTTGCAAATCGGACGGGGTAGATCTCGAGATCTCCGGGGGGGGGGGGGGGGGCGGAATTCCCCCCCCCCTGTTACAAATATAGGGGTAGCCAGGAGCCTGTTACAAATAGGGTTAAGTTTACAATACCAGGGCATTCACGTTTTTATATGTAGATTTAAGTTAATTAATGTAAATTATCTTTCAGTCTCTGATGCAATGCAGGTTGGTACCTAAGAAGGCGTTTCCGGCGTGAATTTTCCCTAAATTAGTTCAACAAAGTTATTTTCGGAAGTCAATAATTGTATTAAATGTGTCGGTCTAATGATACAATAGGGATGATAGAAGTTGCATTTTGACCTCAGGTCATTTGCATAGCAACATTTTCATTGCAGTCATTGTGGAGACTTTTTGATTTTTTGTTTTACTTTGATGGCCAAACTTGACTCAAAAGTTTTCGTCCCAATTTGTATTGTTGATACTTTAGACGACGCGACGTTCATTTGTTAGGCAGGTACACCAAACATGAAGCACATCGACCGGTAAATCAGGAGATATAAAATAAAAATAAAACAGGAGGGGGTTGCGGATTCCCTCCCTCCCTACCCCTCCCTCCCCTCCCTCCCTCCCTCCCTCCCCTCCCTCCCTCCCTCTTCCTTCCTTCCTTCTTCCTTCCTTCCTTCCTTCCTTCCTTCCTTCCTTCCTTCCTTCCTTCCTTCCTTCCTTCCTTCTCTTCCTTTCCCATTCTCCCTTTCTCCCTTCCTCCTCCCTCCCTCCGTCCCGTCCCGTCCCGTCCCGTCCCGTCCCGTCCGTCCCGTCCCGTCCCGACCCGACCCGACCCGACCGACCCGACCCGACCCGACCGCCCGACCCGACCCGACCCGACACCGTCCCGTCCCGTCCCGTCCCGTCCCGTCCCGTCCCGTCCCGTCCGTCCCGTCCCGTCTCCCGTCGTCCCCCCCCCCCCCTGCGGGTGGGAGGGGATTTCCTGCGCGCTCGCTCGTCCATCACCAACTACGGCGCCTTACTGGTGTGGTCTCAAATCACACACAAATTTCAGCTTATATCGTTTTCTCAGTCGTTTCTGAGTTACGGAACAGGGGTGTGCACTAGGCATTTAAATCCCTGGATTGGATCAATCCAGCATCCCCAGGATCGAGTTGGTCGGGATCACGAAATCCCGATTTACTAAAAACACATTTTTGGGGGTCCCAAAAAACACCTAGCTATTCACACAAAGAATAAGTTTCCCCTACGCCGCCACCCTCGCACCCCTACAGCGGGCCCCACTTGCCTGGCCCAGAATGCACGTCCCGGTCATTGGGTCGTTCGGTGGTTGGCGAGGATCGGCCCGTCGGCACCAATGACCCTTCAGGGTGCCGACTCAGTTACGCGATACTACAGCCTAACGTTCCGATACAACCTGCAAGTATGTCCAAACTTATGTGTTTAGGGGTAGTAAATACGCGATACTACAGTCTACACGTGCACGACACAGCTGCAAGGATTGTCCACTATAGTGTGTTTAGGGGGATGTAATACGCGATACTACAATCTACACGTTGCACGACACAGCTGCAAGATGTCCAACTTTAGGTGGAGTAATACGCGATACTACAAGTCCTACACGTGCACGACAACAGCTGCAAGATGTCCAACTAAAGTGTGTTTATAGGGGAGTAATACGCGATACTACAGTCCTACACGTGCCCGATACCAGCTTGCAAGATGTCCAACTATAGTGTGTTTAGGGGGAGTAATACGCGATACTACAGTCTACCGTGCACAGACACAGCTGCAAGAATGTCCAACTATAGTGTGTTTTAGGGGGGAGTAATACGCGGATACTACAGTCTACAACGTGCAACGTGACACAGCCTGCAAGATATTCCAACTATAGTGCCTGTTTTAGTGGGAGTAATACGCGATACTACAGTCTACACGTGCAACGGACACAGCTGCCAAGATGTCCAACTATAGTGTGTTTAGGGGGAGTAATACGCGATACTAAAGTCTACACGTGCACGACACAGCTGCAAGATGTCCAACTCTAAGTGTGTTTAGGGGGGGAGTAATACGCGATACTACAGTCCTACACGTGCACGACACAGCTGCAAGAATGTCAACCAACTATAGTGTGTTTAGGGGGAGTAATACGCGATACTACTGTCTACACGTGCACGATACAGCTGCCACGAGGTCCAACAATAGTGTGTTTTAGGGGGAGTAATACGCGATACTACAGTCTACACGTGCACGACACAGCTGCAAGATGTCCAACTTTAGTGTGTTTAGGGGGAGTGCCGTATGGGAGAACATTTTCGACTTGGGCTAGCTGGGTCAAAAGGCAAAGTTTACGCTACTGTAAACAAAGTGCTGACAATTTCGGGAGGATCTACCAAGCCTTCACGTCCACCAAAAGGCTACATCCGAACCAGTGCGCAGGGCCCATCAAAAGCTGGAGGTTCTCAAGCGAGTCGAGAATTTGGACCGCCCCAACCTGCTCGTGAAGAAGACGAAGGACTATTGGACAGTTACTTTCTGTAAGGACTGAGGATGGCCTGGACTCCATGCTGGGCGAGGTCGTGACTGAGGGGGGGGATGGCCTGGACTCCATGCTGGCGAGGTCGTGACTGAGGATGGCCTGGGACTCCATGCTGAGCGAGGTTGTGCGGGGGAGATGGCTTCCGTATCAATGTTTTGTGCACTCGCCAGATTTGCGCAGCCTTATGGCTGGCAAAGGGTTCAGAAAATCAGGAATCTGCCAACCCCATTCAGATTCCATTCGCAAGGCGTGTGAGCCGTGCTACTGTGCTGTGAGCACGGCTCAAATTGCCCAGGTGAAACAGCAGCTCTGACATATCAAATAGCGCAAGCACGCTCAAATGCCAGTGAAACAGCAGCTTCTGACATATCAAATAGGGCCAAGGCACGGCTCAAATAGCCTGGGGAAACAGCAGCTCTGACAGATCAAATAGTGCAAGGCCGGCCTCAAATGCCAGTGAAACAGCAGCTCTGACAGATCAAATAGCGCAAGGGCACGCTCAAATGCAGGTGAAACAGTAGCTCTGACAGATCCAAATAGCGCAAGGCGATATTTGATCTGTTCATCTGATCACCCATTAAACGAGGTTCTCGCTCACCATAACGAGTACACGTCTCTGAGGAACTGTAGGATACATGATATCAACGTTCACTCAGGTACTCTAACCTCACCTAACCTAACCTAACCCTAACCTAACACTACCTTACCTAACCTAACCTAACCTAACCTAACCTAACCTAACCTAAACCTAACCTAACCTAACCTAACCTAACCCTAACCTAACCTAACCTAAACCTACCTAACCTACCTAACCCTAACCTAACCTACCTAACCTAACCTAACCTAACCTCGACCTCACGTGCACGTGGCTTGCGTCACCGCCGACGGCGCCTCCGTCCATGGTCAAGTTGGAGAAAGCCTGCCGTGCGAACACCAGCTGTGTCTCGCCCACGGACGTGCATATATTGACAGACTTATGACAATGACAGCCTAGCAATGGGACTACACGTCCAACGTGGCGATAGACGACAAAGGACCGACCAGAGACGCAACACCGAGTGCTGGACTGACGACCGAAACGGATGGAGATGATGACGGTTGCCAAATGTCTCTGAAGTGACTTTGCGCTCAGCTGCAAGGCTTACGAGCTGAAGCCGTTCAAAGTGTTGGGAAAATTGTCCGATGGTTCAGAATTCACCCGTAGGAAATGAAGTGAGCTCCAAAAATACGTGAGTGAGGAGCACCGGTAAGCAGACGATTCTGATTCTTGACTGTAAAACAAGATCGGAACAGTTTGTTGGCTAATGCTAAGCGGTTCATTATGCTTAAAGGCGCAGTGCACAAGACGATGATTGACACGCGGGATAAGAATGTGGATATGATCAGTGACAGGGAATCTGACGTCCGCAGGACATTGTCGCGTCTTCAACATCGTCACCAACCTGGGAGTGAGGCCACTGTGCCGCAGGGACACTGGGCTCCTTTGCAGCGGAAGTTGCTGTGCAATCATGCCCAGGCGCCCTGAAAAAGGAAGGCAAGTCAGCTGACCAAAGCATTCTACGATGCTTTGCCGCTGAGAATGGGGCACCGTCGGTCGAAGGCGGCCTGCAATTCTACAGACGATCCACCAGGATTGTATGTTTCTGCCTAGGACGACGAGTCCGAATGGGAGCAAAGTTTCCCGCCAGCCACCCCGGAAGGAGGTACAGGACTATATAACGTCAATGATAGAACGGATGGGTGGGGACTGGGGAGGGTAATCGGTGCTGAGACGGGCACCGGCTGACTCCTGTGTCACTTCAAGTGACAGTGGAGTCTAACCCGAGCCCGACCCTGCATGCAGCAGCTGCAACAAACGCTGGAGGGACCGCTGCAATAAGTCGCGTCCCCTGACGCGTCAGGATGTCTGGTAAGACGTCAGTGTCCAAAGGTGGTGAAGAGAGAACTTGAAAATCTTGCCCATTTCAGGTAAAGCTAAATGGCCACAATGGCCTACATGGCTTCAAAAGCAATAGTCGCGACTGAGCGTAGAATCAGAGCGCGTCTTATTTCCAACTGTACCTGAGTGAACGTTGATAATCATGTATCTACTGTTCCTCAGGAGACGTGTACTCGTTAATGGTGGGTGAGAACCTCGTGCCTTGCGCTATTTGATCTGTTAAGCTGCTGTTTCACCTGGCATTGAGCGTGCCTGCGCTATTTGATCTGTCAGAGCTATTGTTTCACCTGGCATTTGAGCCGCGCCTTGCGCTATGTGATCTGTCAGAGCTATTGTTTCACAGGCATTGAGCCGTGCTTGCGCTATTTGATCTGTCAGAGCTAGCTGTTTCACCTGCATTGAGCCGTGCCTTGCGCTATATTGATCTGTCAGAGCTACTGGTTCACCTGGCATTTGAGCCGTGCCTTGCGCTATTTGGATCTGTCAGAGCTGCTGGTTCACCTGGCATTTGAGCGTGCTCACAGCACAGTGCACGGCTCACACGCTTGCGGAATGGAACAGAATGGGTGGCAGATTCCTGATTTCTGAACCCTTTGCCCAGCCATAAGGCTGCGCAATCAGGCGAGGTTGGCACAAGACATTTAACGGAAGCCCTATCTCCCCCCCGCACAACCCCCATTCCAGCCCCCACCCAGCATGGAGGTCCAGGGCATCGTCCGATGCCTAGCATGGAGTCAGGTCCATCCTCAGTCACGACCTCGCAGCATGGAGTCCAGGCATCCTCAGTCACGACCATCGCCAAGCATGGAGTCCAGGGCCATCCTCAGTCACGACCCTCGCCAGCATGAGTCCCAGGCCAATCCTCTGTCACGACCTCGCCCAGCATGGGAGTCCAGACCATCCTCAGTGACGACCTCGCCCAGCATGGAGTCCAGGCCATCCTCCAGTCACGACCATCGCCAGCATGGAGTCCAGGCCATTTCAGTCACAGACCTCACCAGCATGGGAGTCCAGGCCATCCTCAGTCCTTGACAGAAAGTAACTGTCAATAGTCTTTCGTCTTCTTCGAGGCAGGTATGGGGCTGGTCCCAAATTCGACTCGTCTTGTGAAACCTCCAGCTTTTGATGGGCCCTGCGCACTGGTTCGGATGGTAGCAGCTTTAGGTGGACGTGAAAGGCCATTGGTAGATCCTCCGAAATTGTCAGCACTTTGTTACAGTAAGCGAGACTTCGCCTTTTTTTCGCAGCTTTCCCAAGTCGAAAATTGTTCCCATACGCATCTCCCCGTAACCCGCAGTTACTGGGGTATTTTCATAACGCGACTTACCTGGGGGGGGGGGGGGGGGGGGGGCTAATTTTTGCCACCCCCCCTCTGATCTCCGGAACTACTGGACCGAATGTAAAAATTCAAACGGCAATTCGATAGCCCTGGGAAATTTATACGAAGGGAAACATAATATTTGTTGACTCGGGTCACCGATGACGTCACAGGTCAGGTCAAGTACAAAATGTTTGACCGTGTCAATATGGTCTCGATGGATGGAATTGTCGCGCAAAATTGCGATTTTTAAACGCATAAAGCTGTCGATAATCGTATGATTTTTCGTCTCGGATACTTCTAAGTACCTTTCTAAGCTGTTTATTACCTTGGGTCAGGTCAAGGTCATCCGAGGTCCTCGAGGGTCAAACTGCAGAGTACGCCATTAGGGCGTTGTAACACAATGGTTTATGGGTTTGCTTTCCGTCTAGAACGCGAAAAATGACTTAGTAACATTGTTTGTTTCATATAAATAGAAGTGAAAAAGCAAAATGGAAATGCGTTTTTGAAGTGCATAGTAATGCTGTGAGAATTGGTCGATTTTGTCATTTAAAGGTCATAACTCAGTCATTTTTGAAGATATCAACTTTAAATTCCGTACACATATTCACCGTATACGTCTCGATCACATATATTCCGGTTTTTGATAATTCTGATTTTTTCTTGAACATTTTAGTAAAAAAAAAAATGGATTTCTCAAAATTTTGAATACAAAAAACCTAAAAAATCCGAGAATAGCAGTTTGATAGTCCGGTCTATTGTCAGTAATTGTTTTAAGACAATTGAGTCTATCTCAAACAATTGTACCTTTGCCAGGGGTTCCGCAAACCATTATTTTTGCAACAAAAACCGAAGAATCATGACGTCACTCTGACGTCATTCCCGTGTTGACCTATCATAGCACTTCATATTTTCATTTGCCAAAATGTGTAGATTGATGTGAGAGAAGGTACTGCAAGTTTGGTGACGATACCGGTGTTCGTTTTAGGAGTTATTGCAAATAACGGAGAGGGGGGGGGGGGCAAAAAAAAATAGCCCCCCCCCCCAGTAAGCCGCGGTGTTAAGGGAATAAGGTCACATTTAACATGGGGGTTTTGAACTGATATAGCAGATTTGTAGAGCAGATCGAAGAACGGGTTGTGGGTGAAAGAAATTACCTCG